>VICI01000167.1:0-53869 GCA_019593645.1 Akabosia matsudoensis
TCTGTAAATACTGACTGCCGAGCACAGTAGCCTACGTTCTGTTACCTTTGCTATATGTCACCTGACCAATAATTTGTTTGTTTTACAGTGTCTGAAAGCTGAATACTGTTTACTTACGTTAACAAGCAAATAGCAACAGCGCAGATGCATCTGGCAAAAAAGTAAGCTATGCATGTGGCGCACAATAAATTGGCGATAACTCCGCGCTGGGTGCCTACTGGAGAAAATGACCGACCCTACCTTGTTCTCCATAGTCAAAAACATACGTTTTCACATATTTCTGGTCAATATCGGAAAACCCATTGATAAGATTTACTTGTAAGCAGGTTTAAACTGATTTAAGTTCGTCTTACCTTGCAACCATCGGACTTGTGTGGCAGGACCGTAGCCTTTGTCATTTTTGGCGGCGATTCTGAAGATTATGGCAGGTTTCGAGGTGGTGTCCACGAGTGCCTGATTTAACGAGACGGTTGGCACATTGCACTGGTTTGATGGACCGCAGTAGACCCGGACGAAAGACAAATTAGTGACGCCAGGTCTCGGCTCCTAAAAAAATTGAAGAAAATTTGTCAAGACGCATTAAGAAGATTTGCCGTTAAGAAACTGATACAGACTTAATGGAAGAAAATATGGACTTACTGGGGCGTTGGATGGGGGCTTTACAGCCAAATAGACAGAATACTCTAAAATGTCTCCAGGCGTGTTTAGAGGAGGTTCCCAGGCAATTGTTGCACCGTCCACGGACTTGGATATTTTTATGGAACTGGGAGCTCCAGGAAATCCGGGGAGACAGGTTTTGAAGGCAGTTACCTATTTTTAAACATTGTAAATATTAGATTATACAGACGTCAAGCCTAAGAATTTCAAGTATTTTGAGGGCTCTACAGAGGCGGGGACAGGTATTACTTCACTCCATGGTCCGCGTCCACAGCTATTGATGGCAGCGACTCGAAACTTATAAGCCGTGGCTGGCTTCAACTCAATCTTTTTTTTGATGAACTCCAGATCTTTGTCGACAGAAATGTCGGGCTCCAAACGAGACAACTTTTCGTTTGTAGTGAAGTAGCATCTGACAATATTGCTTGTGTTGCGGGTGTGGATAACGTCCATCCAGTTATCAACTTTTTCTTCAGGCACAGGCGCTGGAAGTCGAACTTGTACGGGAGTAGGTTGATTTCCATTGCTGGATGGAGATGACAAAGTTACCATAACTGGCTGAGCTGCTGCTCCTCCACCTAGCCTGGAGTCGGCCACTTGTGCTCGTATCACAGGTGCGTTTGGAACGGACAGTCTGCCAATAATTTGCTGCTGCGGAGTTCCATCAGGCGCGGACACTCCCGGCGTCTGCATCGTTATTGCTCCTGATGCAGCAATCGAGACAGGGATTCCGGGGGGCAGTACAATTGGGTTTGACAGGGTTACAGACGAGGCTGACTGAATTGAAATTGTGGTTGGCTGCATAATGATTGACGGGATGCTTACTACAGTCTGAGGTCCAGGATTAGAACTAGACGTCGGAGGGGCAGTGGATAGTACTATTGACTGTGATGCGGATACTCCAGCTGATGACATGACAGTTACCGGCTGGATCGGAACGTCAGAGCTCACTTGGCTGGGTAACATTTGTTGTGGCAGAGTCACAATTTGAGGCATGGAAAGCTGGGATGGCGCCCCAGTTACAATTTGGGCTGCACTCGACTGGGCTCCCGTTTGTTGTTGCATCAAAGGCGACTGTGGGTGGAGGATGAACTGCTGGGGCAACTGCGGCAGTGCAGCTTCACTTGATTGGATCTGCTGCACAGTTGAAGGCGGAAGAGCAGAAGGTTCCAGTTGAGTAGAAGATTCTTGGCTTAGTTCTGCCGACGGAGCAACAGCCTGGATCTGGGACTCGGGTTGAACTAAAGCTTCTGGTGGTGGTACCGATTCGTCAAGTGCGGTTGGGATTATGGAGGCTTCTTGTGAAGGTTCAGATGTATCCATGAGCACACTCGCGGGTAACTCTCCAGCCTGACTTTCGTCACTGGCCACTGACTGGCTGATCATTGTGGATGAGAGGTGAGCTGAATTTTGCTCAGAGTCAAGCAAAGTTTCCGGGTTTGCATCTTGAACTTGAGATGTTACAGTCTCTCCTGTGGTTGGTTCAGTTGTATCCATTGGTACTTCATTATTTGAACTGATTGGCTGAGGCAACGCATCACCACTGTCCTCTACTTTTGATTCCGCAGGTGACTCCTTGATATCGGCTTCACTGTGATCCTCTGAAGTAGACGGAGTTCCATCAGGTTGTTCCGGTATTGCCTCTCCAACAGCTGATGACGGTGTTGGATCGCAAGGGGGGTCATTCACTGGTCCTTCTAAAGTTTGAACAGCATCAATTGCCTCTCCAGCGGAACCCTCTGAAATTGTTGCCGGGTTAAGTGGAACTCCTTCTGCTTCTGAGGAGTCCTGCGGGTCTTGCTGCTGTTGGTCTTGTGTCGCAGAAACAATGGAAACATCTGGAGCAGCTCGACCAGCGCTCTCTTCACCGTCACCTTCAGCTCCTCCTTTCAAACCGAGGCCAAAGTTATTTCGCCAAGAAAACGTGGTACTCGCGGTGACAATTTGACGCGGGGCATATTTATTCCTGATGTAGTCGTGTTCATTTGGGCTGCCCCCTTTCAACTTCATCCACGGGCGATCTGAGAAACTAAACGTGCTCCACGGCCCGTGCAAACTTCCACCCTTGAGACCTCCTTGGTCCCCATCTGTGTTGACTCCATTCTGGTCCAGCTCACCACCGCCCCCACTTGCCATTTCAACCATTCCCTCAGCCACTGCTGCAGCAGCTGCCGCCGCTGCTCCACCATCATTCGTTGTCGGTTCAGGCTGAAGTACACCTCCAACTGAAACCGTACAGCGCATTGGGTTAGACGCGGGTACGGTCGTCTTCTGCCCAGTGTTCACCATGACATACTTTGGTTTACCAGCGTCTCCGGAGCTCTGACTGGTTTGAACAAACTGGCCACCAGAATTAGCCACAAAGGCGACTTTCTGACCCCCTGGCATTTGTAATGTCACTTGCTTCCCGCCAATGCTGATTTGCTGCTGCCCTCCAGCTTGGAGGAGACCTGGCGGGAGAGTAACGATTTGACCACTCGTTGTAAGATACTGTGCTGGCTTTGAAGTTGCTAACGAAACTGTCTTCTGTCCCCCTACGGTTTGCATCCCACTTGGGGTAACGATTTTAACAGTTTGTCCTCCCGTCACTGCCCCACTTGCATTCTGCACGACAATAACTTTGGCAGCCTGGCCGGCTCCACCCGACGCCACACTCGAAGGGATCGTAATAGTTTGCGTTCCAGTAAGCGAGTTAGTTGCCATACCCTGAATACTCCGAATGGCGGAAGCTTGAGTGACAACAACGTACTGCGGGGTTTGTGCCCTGGTGGCCATCGTAGTGGCTGGTTTCGAAAAGAAATAAGTTTGTCTCGGGCTTCCAGATGACGTTCCCTGACCTGCTAGTCCCATAATAGGTTGATTGGTCGCAATAATGTTGGGTTTGGAGACAGATGTCACTCCACTTCCAGGTGCAGCCACCCATTTGATGATGTTGGCCGTCTTTTGGGGAGATCCTTGAATGGACGATGCAGGAACGACATTCGTCGCGGATACTGTTCCAGGCTTGGCCTGAATCACCTTGGAGCCTTGCAGGTTAGCTAGGGCCATACCTTGACTGGTTTTGACCACAGTATAAATCTGATTTCCACTTCCAGGGGCGCCAGGCTGCTTTTGAACAATGATTTGCTTGAGGTTTGTAGGCGTGCTCGGTCCAGATGCAGGGGATCCAGGTTTTCCAGGGGTCGAGACGGGTGAGCCGATTCGAACTGTGGTTGGAAGGACGCCACTCACATTGGCTACTTTAACTTGAGAGAAGACTTGGGGCTGCCCCGGACTTTGCTGGACAACCTTGACAGTTTGAGGGGGCGTTTGGATTTTCTGTGTGGCGGCTGCCACGCCTGCTAATGTATGGATGTTACTCATTTGACCAGATGCTGCTGCAGCATCCGCAGCTCCGGCGGATAAGAGAGTGCCCTGGGCGGTCTTCAAAACTGTGGTTCCTGTTGGAATACTAGCGACTGGGGATCCTGTGGCCCGGGGAGAACCAACTTGAACTGGAGTTCGGATTCTGAGAACACCCCGGCCAGCACCAGTATTCGAAGTGGTCACGATGGAAGTTGCAACTGGTCGGGGGCTTGCCTTGGACGTTGCGAATACTTGGGCGGAAGCTAAATTAGTACTGTACAGACTGGAGGCAGTCGGCATACTAGCTGCACTATGAGAAGACGTGGCTAGTCCTTCGCCAAGTGTAGCTGAGACTGTTGTTGGGGCAAGGGAAGGCATGGACAAGGTCATTACAGTTGTCGCCGGAGTTTCCAAGGATCCTGATGAGGATCCAACGACTAAACTAGCATTACCCAGGAGAGCAGCAGCCTGTTGAGCTCCAGTCACGTGAATCATTTGAGAGGGCTGGAGAGTGTTCGCGACGGGCACAGTTGGAGTGGCAGCTGCGCCCACAACAGGAATTGGAGGAACAGCTTCTTTTGACGGAGGAACTGCAGACTTGGCAGGTTTAGAGATTGGAACTGGGGTCATAATTGGAGGGGTGGGAGCGTAGCCTGCAGCAGCGAGGGATTGGAGGGGCGGCTGCTGAGCAGCAGAGCTTTGTTCACCCTGGAATATCGGGTCTGACGGAACATCGTATGCAACACACTGAAGTAAATAGGTATCAGCACCTGGAACCGGGTTCCAGCCAACTTCAAGCCAGTTGGTGCCTGCCCGGAGAAGCTGAACTTTGCCAGGATCGCTCGGCTTTTGAACTTCCAGCTGCCACAGGTCTTTACAGCAGACTTGGTTGTTCCAAGCTTTCTTGTAGCCGTCTCGGCCAGACCAGACGTAGATTCGAGTGTTGATTACGACAGCCGAGTGGCCGGCCCTGGCACGAGGAACTTTGTCGTCTAAAATGTCTTGGTGAAGGTTTTCCCAAGTGAGGGACTCGACATTCAAACATGCCAAGGAATTGGTACACTTCCACTCCTTCTCGCTGTTCTTCAACTCTTCAACCATCATGGGAACCCAGCCGCCAAATACATACATTTTGTCTCCCACGAGTGTCGCCGTGTGAAGAGATCGTGGGGATGGAGTAGCTCCTCCAACGTCTGGCTTACACCACATGTACGAGTCGACGTCCAAAATGTACAAGTCGCCGAGGCGACAGCCGCTCATTCCCCCGTAAATGATGAGCTTGTTGAAGCCCATGTCTTTGGAGACATAGGCAACGGCGGTGTGACTCTCTCGAGGACCTGGAGGCGAGCCAAAGGTGACTGGAACCTCCCAAATACCATTGTCATTGTTCAGCCGGACTTGGAGCGTATACATGTCGTTGAGATATCGTGGAATATTGTTTTTCAAGTCGTCACTGTCATTTGCCAAACCCCCAAAGAGAAAAACTTGCTCACGGACAATTGTGAAACTGTGGCCGAGTCGGGCACAAGGAGCCTCGGCATTCCGAGGTCCTTTTGGCTTTAGCTTTTTCCACTCCCATTTCGGGATATTGAGCTCGTACAAGTCACTGGAGTAGCGGCCGTACTCAATCATTCCTCCGTACATGAGCATCCTGTGACCGTCGAGAACGAGTCCGTACGCGGCGCATCCTGGAGGTATGTCCCCTTTCATTTGCGGCTGGAACCATTCGTGGGTGGTTGTGTCAAACACATGAAGCTCTTCAACGATACCCTCATTTCCTCCGCCAAATATTATCATATAGTTGCCATACGCAACAGCTCGGTGTCCATGACGGGGTCGAGGTTGAATCGACTGTCCGGAAGATAAATCATTCACTTTTGTCCATTTCACAACACTATTCTCCATCGGAGAAGTGGTCGCTTCTCCTGGACCACTTGCGGAGTGATTCAAAATCATTGCTTTTATCTCTGGATTAAGTGGGGCATTGGGGAGGTCAGGGAAACTGAGTGGGCCCCTAAACCCAAATGTAGACTCAAATGCCCAGGTCAATCCAGGGCTGCTTATCAATTCTCATCCTTTGCTTTTCAATTATGTATTTTATCGCTGATCAAGCTTGTCTTCTTGATTTAATCAGGTTTCACGGAAAACGGAAAAAAAATCTTACTTCGCTCAATTTGATCAATGCATTCTGAAAATCAACAAAAAAAACCTTGTATACAATAACCATCCTGCATTTTCATAATTTCATTTAAACATGGCGTCTCCAATAATTTTTATTTTCAAGGTTGCTCTACCATTAAACTTGCGTTTCTTTCAAGTGATTCCGTTAAGTAATTTCTTCTTCCATGCTCGTCCAAAACACTCGCCAAACAAGTATTCAAAAAAATATTTATATAAAAAAACTGTTCAATTAACTTAAATCTTTTCACTTCTCACAATTATCTTCTAATGCCCACAGTTAAAATCGGCGGCAGGACTTAAATCCTGGATTGGGCTAAGGGAGTGGAAATTGAGCGTGCATCTGATCCGGGTCTTTTCCTCAACTCGCGAAGCATCAACAACTGATCACAGCTCCGCTTCCACAGCTTGATTCAGCCAGCCAATCAGAGATCGAGTTGAGCCCACCCCAAGCAAGACACAGTTGGTGGGGGATTTTCCTCACATTAAATACATGCAGGAAGGTAAGATTTCTTTTCACGTTCCCCAGAATGAAGTAAAAAAGGTCTATTTGCCTTACGGAAAAAAATGAACAAAGGATTTTTGTGGGGCCATTCCCTTTTGCCGATTTAGCATTATGCAAGGAATAACTCTATTGAACTCGGTTTTTCGTGAAAAAAATATGGCGGAACGTGCCGTGTGAACGTTGCCCGATGCAAACGTTATATGCTATTTTTTTGAGAACGGTGATTGAATAAAAAAGAACCCGGGGTCTTTTGATAATTATTTTTATTCACTCATTTTTTTTGGTTACTAATTTCAAGCGGTCAGTTAATGACTCTCGTTACGATTTGTTTGATTATTTTTCTGTAGTCGTGTAACTAGTTAAAAATCACGGTTTTTTGGATTGATTACATTTGCTACCGGCGCAACGTGACTCAGACATAATGTTTAAAAAAATATTGGAATGACAAAGAATTTTTTTGGAATAGTTGTGAAAAAAAACATCTTTTTTTTTAATAATATAACTTAGGATAAAGAGGTGATTTTAGTTAAATAAAAATTTAAGTAAACCAAATTCTGAAAGAAACCAAATTATTTGGTTTATACTTGGAAGTTTGGGAAAGTTTTGGAATTTTTTTGTTCGGGAAGATTTTGAAAAATTAGCGTTGAAGTAGACGAGAATTTAGTTTCCGATGTGTTGACAGTGGAGAGTAGAAAACAGGAGTTCCCATTTTTCGGATTTTGTTTTCCTTTAAACCACGCAAGCCTGAAAAATAGCAGATAAGAAAATAAACATGAATTTCAATTTCACTGTCAATGTTATTCGTCTTTTAAAGCTTATTCCCAAACACCCAAAGCGGTTGAGAAAAAACACTGGCAGAGACTGGAATCGCGCCGAATCCAAGTCTAGTAGCATTTAAGCGTGTATAAAAAGCTCCTTTCTTTTTAGATGTAAATGCCAAAGTGCCAGGTTTACAAACAATAATTTTAGTTTGAAGCATTAAATGTTAGTTTTTTTACAGCTATTTTGAGTATTCCTTAATTTTAAGTTCCGGTCCAAGCAAGCTATTAAAATACAAGTCACCCGTTAAACTTTATTTCTTAGAGTGCGAGGCATGTAGATGAGTCAGCCAAATGTAAATAATAAAAAAGTCAACCAAAAATAAAAAATAAAATAAAAATAAAAATACATGTGTACCTCCAAGCCTTTTTCCAGTTGAAAGTCCTAATCATTTCTTACGTCCATGATTTTTCAAGGCGATCTCTCAAGACTATTCACTTTATGAAAAATATTACTTGCCTTACACTAATCCTGCGTGCTAAAAAATATCTCTGTCCTTTTTTAAAGCCTCAATTCCTGTACCGAAAATTGTTTACTTATGATTTTTATGATACCTAATCTGTGTAACGTAAAATATTTTGGCCTTTATAAGATGAAAGAAAAAGGGGCAGTGCAAATTGTTCATCCGTGTAATCTTCATGCATATAAAAAATTAATCAAAACTCAAGGATTTTAACTTAAGATTGTGCAAATTTGTTCAAAAGGCTGGGATTGCTGCGAGCACACAAAAAGATTTACTGGGCACAGTTACGCTACGTATAAATAGAATTTGTTTTGTGACTCACTTTTTGTCATCCATGGAAAAAAATATTTGAAATTTAATGACTACACTAAAGAGTATGTCTTTAACTTCGGTTGTAACTCCGAAAGTTTCTTAACAGAGAGGGGAGCCTTATTTCTGTAAAGAAATGTTCGTTTTAGTAAGAAAAACTTGACATAACCCTACTTTATATTCACCTTTATAGCCAAACTGAATGTAAAAATTGACTAGTAAATTTGCTTAAGGCAGTATTCTATTCTAACTCAAATGCAATTTGTTTCTCAAATCAACCAAAGACATAATATAATTAATAATTAAAAACCAATTTTTTCGTGCGAGACTACTCAACATCGATAAATTTGTTACCAATTCTCAACCTTAGTTTTAGCTTGCATGAACTGAATAATGTTTTTGACGACATCCATGCTCGTCGCTTGACCTCCAAGATCTACGAGCACAAAAAAAACAAATATCAATCATTTATTTTAAATACGTACTAATAAAATGCTTATCCTTTAATGTGTCGTAACGTTTTAGAGAAATCATACCCGGAGTATGAATCCGATCAACATTAATTGTTTTATCGATCGCCTCTCGGAGCCAGACGGAGTGATTCTCGAGTTGCAAGTGATGGAGTAAGTCAGCAGCCGAATTCATCATGGAAATAGGATTAGCAATGTTCTTCCCAGCAATGGCAGTCCCAGTATTTCTCGTACCTGGCTCAAAAACGGCATACTAAATAACCGGAAATAAAAAAAATATTCATCTTAAAACAATAGCAAAATTATAAAAGATGAAAACTTATTTTAGCTTGTGTACCTCATAGCCATAGTTACGTCCTGACAGGAGCCCTGCTCCTCCAATCAATCCGCAGATGACGTTGGACACAATCGTTCCGTACAAATTGGGCATGACCATCACATCAAACTGATGCGGGTTCGAGACTAGCTGCATGCAGCAGTTGTCCACAATCATGTCGTCATGGGTGATATCAGGATAGTCCTTGGCCACACGGCGACAAACTTCCAGGAACAAACCATCCGATAATTTCCTGAAAATATGCATAAAATAAAACGATAAACATATTATGTTAGTTATTTTTCTTCATATTTTCTTATAACAGTCGGGGAAGAAAAGGAATTATTTTGAGGGTGATAAATAAATTCGTAAAAAACAGCAAGGCTTACATTATATTAGCTTTGTGAATGGTCGTAACTTTCTTTCTACCATGGCGTTTTGCGAAATCAAATGCAAATCTGGCCACACGATCAGAGTTGTCTCTAGTGACAACTTTTAGACACTCAACCACACCATGAACACTCTGTTTACAAGCATAACGTCAAATTTGTTTCGCATTAGTATACTACAACTAAAGATGATTACCGTAAAACCTCTTAAACAAACTGGGGTCAAGAGGGAAATTTGAAATTGCACCGGGTATCTAAATAACGCCGGATTTAGAGAGCGAACTTTTTATATTTTCGTTTCTTAGAGGATCTACGGTAACTTATCTAAATTGATCAGTTTTATTGAAGCAGATGTTATTCACATTGACAAATGCTTATAACTACTGTTCTGTCATACCTCGTGTTCCATCATGGCATACTCCCCCTCCGTGTTTTGACGAATGACGGCAATGTCGATGTCACGGTGGCGAGACTGGACGCCCGGGAAGGACGTGCAGTGAAGGACGTTCACAAATAGATCCAGCTCGTTCCGAAGAGCAACATTCCGAGACATGACGTTCGGGCTTAAACTTCGCGTTTCAATGTTTCCTATCGAGTTTAATAGTTATTTAACATAATTTTTTCCTCGCTTTTCTTAAACAGCTTCAAGAGACAAGGTACCCTTTAAAGCAGCTCCATTTCGTCGAATCGAGGTAATTGCATACTCCAAGTCCTCGTTGCTGTCAGAGCTCGGATCAATCGGAACCTCTTCAAAGTCAACAGGAACGCCAGCGTAGCGGAAAACCTCTCGAACATACGACATCAGCTCTGGTCCGATCCCTCCGCCTGGGAGCATTGTAACAGTGTGGCGTCCTCCATACTTGGCCTTGGGCAAATTCTAAAACAAACAAAAATTTCGAAAACTATCTTTAAAAAATAGTCCACAAAACAAATAATCCAGTTTCAAAAACCTTGCCTTCAGCAGATGAGCAGTAGCCATTCCCCTTCCATTCAGATCACCACTCCCAATCAGTCCCCCAATCCCGGGTCGCGCCAGTCCCGAAAAACATCCCGGAAAGAACGGCCCTTGCACTAACTTCCCCAAACCAACTCTCCCAACAGCTCCAGCCATTATTCTTCTTTTCCTCCCACAAACTCACAAAATTCCTCCGGAAAAAGACACAAAAAAACTTGTTAATTACAATTCTCTCTGTCCACTGACTCCATTAAAAGTAACCCGACTAGCAGCATGGACACATTTCACACATTTAAAATATCATATGTTTTGGCGCACAGCTTATAGAAAAAAAATTATTGATTGAATTTCACCGTCAAGGTTCTTTTTTTTCTTCCTCTCAGATGATTATTCTCCCAACCCAATTCAAACAAGATCCAGTCCTCGTCCTTTCCGCCTTCTTTAATTGGGGCTATTCAAGACTATTTTGTTCCACCGTTCAGTGTTCCCAACAAACAAAGCGACAGCGACACACATCAGCCGAGCTATTGAGTGAACACAAGAAAATCGAGAAAAAAGAGCCGTGACGGGACGGCGAGCGAATCGAGTTTTTTTCTTCTCTTTTTTGTGTAAGGTTTTCCCTATTTTCTGGGGAAAAAAAGCTCTGCCGATCAGATCGTGTGTGGGTTTTTGTCAGGATATATTTTTTTTATCATTTCGCATGGCGAGGTTGCGGTAGGCGGACGAATTTAACTCGAAACACGAACTCAAATTAAACAAGCCGAGTTTAATTAGAAAATTATGCAAATTAGCTGAGCAAGTAGCCTGCTACGTTGAATGGAGAAGAGGAAGGGAGAAAATTTTGTGGGTCTGGAGTGATGATAGATATTTGGAGTAGGAAAGAAATCACGTGGACAACTCAATGAGTAGTTTCTCCCGTGGTGAAAGTGACACGTCGAGGTTGGAGGAGTTGGAGGAGGTGATTCCCAGGACTAAACGTAAAACTAGACAAGGGGAAGAGTGTCTTTGTGAGGGTGTTTGTTCTGAGACGTTTGTGAATTTTGGAGGGTTGTGTGTGTGTGAGACCACCACCGGTGTGGGGTCAGTTACCCTAGTAGAAGGGTAACTTGTTCTTTTTCTTTTGACGAAAACAATAGAAACAGCGGATTTTGTGGAAGGGAAGGAGGTGATGTCAAAGCAAGTACGTAATGGGGATGGTGCTCCGCAAACGAATGGAGGAGTCAAGTATGACTCGGTTGTGGACCGATCCAGGATTGTAGCTCGATTTGAAGGTAAAACCGGTGGTCAGGGTTAGATTTTAATAGGTTGGAGGGGAGGATTTGTTGTTTGTACAGATGTTAATTGTTTTTGCAATTTTTGAATAATGAGTTGTTGTTTTTTTCGGTTCCAGATATTTTGTTCAATCCGTTGTCTTCAGGATGCGAAAATGTTTTCAACTGGGCGAGATCTCTGCATGAGAGGCGAGTGGTCAGGTGGAACCGGGACCAGGAACTTCCACAGGAACTTGACGATGACGAAGACTTGAAGTATTTGAGAGGACTCGATCCTGTCGAGTGGAAGGACCAAGATCACTACCGGGTCATGGGCTTGAGACATTTGCGGCAGAGAGCGACAGAGGATGACATTAAGAAATATTGTGAGAATAAAGTTCTAATATATTTTATATCCTGATTGCGGACGTATTTTGTTTGTAATTGTACTAAAATTATTTGTGGTTATCTTTTAGACCGGCTACGAGTTTTACGGCATCATCCCGACAAACGGCAAGCCGCTGGGGAAAAAATAAATCCGGAAGGGGACTATTTTGCATGTATTGTGAAAGCGTACGAAATCCTGTCCAACGTCCCGAAGAGACAAGCTTACGACTCGGTGGATCCACAGTTTGATAACTACACGCCATCAAAAAGTGTCAAGTCACCAGATGAGTTTTTTACGGTACTTTCCAATACTAGCGCTATATTTTCCATAATAATATTTCTATATTTTAGAGGAAACAGTTTTGAAAAAGGAAATTTGGTTGGGATATTGTTATAGGTGTACGGGAAATGGTTTGCCTTGAATGCCCAGTGGTCAGTCGACCAACCAGTTCCTCTTCTCGGAAACATGTTCTCAACGCGGCGCCAGGTTGATGAGTTTTACCAGTTTTGGTTTGAGTTCGAGTCGTGGCGGGAGTACTCCTATTTAGACGAGGAAGACAAGGAGAAGGGCCAGAGTCGGGAGGAGCGACGGTGGATCGAAAAGCAGAATAAAGTACAACGTGCCAAACTGAAAAAAGAGGAAATGGCGAGGATTCGGAGTGTTGTGGACGCCGCGTGGAACGCTGACCCACGAATTGCTCTGTATAAAGAGCTTGAAAAGAAGGAGAAGCAGGACAAGAAGCTCGCTCGCCAAAAGGCCGCCCAGGAGGTGAAAGACGAGCTCGAGAAAGTCCGACTCGAGGAGGAGCGAAAGGTTCGGGAGGAGGCGGAGCGTGCTCAAGCCGAGGAGAAAGAGCGGGAAGCTGCCGCGAAGAAAGTGAAAGAAGCTCAAAAGAAGGCACTCAAGAAAGAGAGGAAAACGTTTCGCACAATTTGCAAAAACAACAACTTCTACAGCGTGGATGAGCGAAGCTCAGTAGAGAACATGGCGTCCATGGAGGAGCTCTGTGAAATTCTTCCTGTCGAGGAGCTCACAAAACTCAATGAGGCTCTTGGAAAACTCAGCCTGGACGAGGGGCGTGTCGAGTTTGACAAGTGTAAGGCTAAAATCGCGAAAAAGATTGAAGAAGAGAAAGTGCAGACGACAATTGACGCACAAAAGGACTCGGAGAGCGCCTCAGGCGGGACTGGGTCGAGTAGGAAACCTGATGAAAGTTGGAGTCACGAGGAGCTCCAGCTGCTGATCAAAGCGGTCAATTTATTTCCCGCGGGAACTGCTCAGAGATGGGACGTCGTAGCAAATTTCATTAATCAACATTATCAAAGTCCCTCAGGCCGGACGCGGGTGGCCAAGGAAGTTTTAGCAAAAGCGAAGGACTTAAATTCCTCAGACTTTTCGAGAAGTAGCCTCAAGGAAGAGGCGAATCAAAAGGCGTATGAGTTTTTCGAGAGGAATATCAAAAACCCGAACGCCGTTGTGGAGTCGGCGGAAACGAAGAGAGATGATGGAACAAACTCAGTTCCGGTGGTTGTCGAACGGGCCGGATCGGTTGAGAGCAGCTCATCGAGTGACTCCAAACTGTGGACGGCCAACGAGCAAAAGCTCCTGGAACAGGCTCTCAAGACGTTTCCAGCCTCGGTGGCGGATCGCTGGGACCGGATAACTGAAGCAGTCCCGGGAAGAACTAAAAAAGAATGTATCGCGAGGTACAAGGAACTCGCTGCATTAGTCAAAGCCAAGAAATCAGCTCAGAATCTAACCAAGTGAAAAATTTATATGCAAGTTATGAATCAACGTAGCCTCTTACAACGTTCCCCCTCCCCAATCTGGCCCCATAATTAACTAACTTCTCCTGTAATTTATATTTTCTAGGTATCATCTGTCTTTTCTTTCTTTTCTTTTGTAAACACAGACTCAGATGCAGATAAATCGCAGTTAGTTGGTGAGTTTATATTTTGAGTCGTACTTGGCAATCCAGAGGCGAAAGCTGTGTTGGGTGAGAAATAAGATAAATTCGTACCGTCCAAATTTGAATAATTGTAAAAACAAAATATAAATTTTGTTGGATGGTAAAAGAACCATGATAAGATGTTACCTGAAAAAAAATATTCGGCAGTCATTTAAAAAAATTATGTAAGGTCTGCGTTTAGGTTACAGTAAGAGCTAAAACAATAAATGTTCTGTCTGATTTATTCTACTTTTTATACATTTAGTGGCTAATCCACAGCTCGGAATGTACCCTTTTTTAAAAATTTTTACTGAAAAAGGTTATCTATCAGCAGAGTTATCAGTTGAGAGCTTAGTTAAACCCTATCCTTGTTTTGTTTTGTATCCATACTCTTGGGCTAAACTGTCGTCACTTTTAATCATGCAACTATTGACACAGCCATTTTATAAGAAAATAATTGGCTTGTGCAAATTTGTGGACTACGTCTGAAGAAGAAAAAAGTATTGTCGTCTTTGAGTATTCATTCAGAATTGTTGTACCTATACAAATTTTTTTATTTGAAGGTTTTTTTTTTCATAACTCATAGAAACTAAATACATTTAAAATTTGTGTAGTTTTATTTGCCAATTATGCTTTGTCCAGAACTCTCCTACGCTAACAATAAAAGAGTAAGGAACAGAGTTTAAAAAATACAGATTTTGTTTCGGTTGGTGATATTTGAAAAATGATTACGAAAAAAATAATAAAAAAATACCATGATTGAAAAACGGAAATAAATACGACTCGTAAACCAAATTTATTAGAACCATGCTGATCTGGAGAGTCGCATTCATGCCTGCATCAGCTGCTCCAGCTTAAACCCCGGCAGTGCACGAGCTGGACAAAAAGCTGGAGAAACCGGCTCTCGGCAAAGTTGATTTTTTTTGTACGACGACCTTTTTCTTGGAATTGTTAATAATTCATGACATCCGCTCCGATATGTTAAGCTAGGATCAAATTTCCTCAGGGAAAAAGTATTCCTTATAATATTTTTTGTCATGGAGAGAGGGGCGTAGAGCTCTTAATTAAAAATAAGATACATTTTCTCGGCGAGAATGAGTTGATGCGAAGCGCAGTATCAGAGTAGAAATTTGTAAACTTTTTGTTTTCATTCTAAAACCTGGAAGGAGTTTTTTGTTGTGTTTTCTGTTCTTGAAATGAAGACAGTTTTATTGCCAAGACAATTCGTAGCCAGTTATGGAGGAGTACTTTTCATGGTCGTTATAGTGTTAATTTGGAGTAAGACTGCGAGTGGTAAACAAAGTGTGGGGATTGAGGAGTCAGTCGGTGGAGGGGAGGAGGGAGTTGATAAGAAGGCTGTACTAACAAGACCACTGAGTCAAGGCATTTACCAGTTTCAAGATGACGGTCATGTTCGTAAGTTTTGTGAAACGAAGTTGTAAAAAGAATATGTTATTAAAAAGATTGGTCTTCAAAGTTTTTGTTTTGTTTTGTAGCTAAATTACCACTTCAAAGGCTTCGAAGTGTTCACTCCGAAATGATTAATACTTTAAGAGCTGTTACCGACTCGTCGAAACTACTTCGCTACTTGCTCAGCATTGGGAATACAGTACAAGAGGTGCACTTTTTATGATAAATCATGACGCAAGTTTAATGTATTCTGAATAGCAACTAAAATTGTTGGGATTTTAAACTGAAACTGTTTAAATTTGCAGGACGTAAAAGTATTACGGCAAAAATTTGACGGGGCTGGGGTAAATGATGCAAAAAAGTTGAACAAGAAGACACTCAAAGCAGATGGTACAAATTTCCTCGCAAATTTTTTAGCTTTTTTAACGCGTTCATAAAATTTCGAACTCAAAACAGATGACCAATGTTGATTTTTTGGTAAATTTGTTTTTTAGCATTTGTCTTTTTGACTGGACATGCATCCCTAGTCAGCCATTTGGTCATGTACTTTCCTGACGTGATGCGGAGGCTGTTCAAAAAGAATCCCGACTTTGAGGACAACGCCAAATGGGCAATCAGCTACACCGCACAAGCCCGTCTCGTCAATGAAGAGAAAACATTGGAAATCATTAAATTGGTAGGTTTAGCAGAATATAAACTGTAAATTTATCGTCAACAAATCAGATAAGACAAGGAACCACCATTTTCTTAAACCTTTCGCAGGCTCAACAAGAACTTGACATGATTCCCAAAGATGGAAACTTCCAGAACCCGTATCGCTTGGAAAACTTGCTCAAACACGACTCACCCTCTCCATCAACAACGACAACGAAAAAACCACGGAAAAAACTTCAACGTGGCCCTAGACTGGCTGCAGGAGAGTTGTAAAAAATATCCTCCGGTAGTAATTTGCGTTGACAACTTTCACTTTTTATTTCCTTTCGAACTGACTTTCTCCAAAAGTGAAAATTTTCTCCGACTTGTGTGTATTCATATTTTATATATTTTTTCGCTGTATTTTCACCCTTGTACAGACTGATTTTTTATTTAAAAGTTTACATAGAAAAAAATATATATGTAATTCAATAATGCCTGTGTTGAATTTAAACTTGTTGTTATAAGAGCTTTAAAGTGAAAAAATATTTTGTTAAGAGACGTAGGTCACAGTGAAACTACCCCCGATGTGAAAAGCACTTTGTTATGGACAAAATAAAAGGGGGGAGGGAATGCTACTCCTAATTATTACGCTCAAAGACCGATATTAAAATGAATTTAAGAAAAACAGGAAGGACGCGATCTTGAGGGAAACAGATTGTTGTGCTGGGACTGCTTTGAAAGACAACATATTTTTTGTTTGGTTACTTTAGATATATTCACACCTATTTAAAAAATTATAGTGCATTTTTTAAAATATTACGTTTACACCCGTTTTGATCTCTCATTCATGCAATAAAAAAAGAAATTATGGACAAGAGAATCCAGAATTTTCGCAGTCAGCAGTGGAATTGTTTCACATTACTACTCTGGTTCACATGGTTCTTAACATCTGCCATCCGTCTTGCTTTAAGTATTTTTAATTTTTTCTTTAATTCCGGCAACAATGTAGACTATATTTTTGTTATAGCCTGGATTTCAGCAAATAGTATGCTCAAAAAAACGAAAAAATTAGGCTAAAATGCTCTGCATGGCGCCATTTATAGTTGTATTTGCAAAATTCTAATAAAAACATGAGAAAACCGTAAGGCTCTGGATTATAGCCCCGGGTATAATACGCAGAATGATATATTTTTAGGCAGGCTATATTTGAAACAATGTCGCTTCCTTGTTTGGAAGTGACGGCTTGTTTATATTTGAGTTTAAGACAGGAGACTCGCATCTTGTACACGACACAAATTGAATACAGGCAATAATATGACCCTGGCTATAATATTCAGAACGTTATTTTTCCAAGCTAAGCCATGAATAAGGGACAGGCTATATTTCGGAGCTTTAAGTAACGTTGACTTTTGAAAGAAAATTCTTTTGCTACGAAAACCCACGAGTTCCAATAAACGCGCTGATTTGCTAACGGCAGAGTTCATGTTCAACTAGGATTTATCACTTGTGACTCCCCATCCATAAATTGCATTTTCACAGCATTACCACGTTTTTAATTCACTTTTCTTGGTAGAAAAAAGACTCCCACTTGAGTGCTGCAAAGGTATATCACGCGGTGGTGGCCACCCATACATTAAAAATGATTCTTTATTTTTTTTACTTTTGTGGATCATGCTGCCAGCAAACAATAAATCTGATCCACTTTGTATGGCGTCTTGTTACACGAAAATATAATACTGCTAACTTGTCAACTCTTGAACGTATAAAACTATGATTTGCATGAAAAACAATCTTCGAAATTGGAAGGTTTTTTTTCAGCAGGTGAAAAAAACGTGAGCTTGAATTGATTCCTTTTGCGAGGATTAAATATATGCGTTGGCGTTTATTCCCTCCACCCAATGCAAAACAGAAACGATACTCTGCTGCATAAAGCACAATTTTTCATACAGAAAACGCCAAGATTTTTCAGTCTTTTGAAAGACGATGGACATGATAGCAGGAGCAGGCAAGATTTCTGCATTCACCATGTTTTATAAAGAACGGCTCAAAAACTAGCTCAACCGTTGAAATTTGAAATACCCATGCAAATCGTGTAAAGAAAGGGCGAGGAGATATTTACCAGGCATCCTGTACTGGTTTCAATTCATGTGAAAAATTAATTATTTATTTATTTATTTTCGTTCATTTCAATTCTGGAGTAGATTCCATTCAGATTTTCTAGTTTCCATTGAAACATAACATACCGTAAAACTTCTAAAGAACGCCGGGGTCTTCAAATATCGCCGGGTATAATACAAGAATCAAGCGCGGGATATCGGCACTGATAAACATTTAGTCACAGAAAAACAAGGCCCTGAGAATGAAATTGGTACTGAAACGTTTTTTAACAATTAAATTTAAGCAATACTAAGCTGAATTGTAACAAATTGAAAACAAGATAAAACTAAAAGTTAAATTTCGCCGGGTCTCCAATTATCGCCGGGGGATCGAGAGGGAAGTTTCAATTTTTCGCCAGGGGCGTTCTTTAGAAGTTTTACGGTACATACAATCTGATTTCCATGAGAGTTTTAACATTTAAGTATTTTAATCAAAGCAGTATTCCACGCTGTTACACTATTGAGCATACCGCATACCTCTCACATTTCTTGAAAGGAACGTGACTGTGTATTAATCAGACTCGTCGTCGGTGCAATTAAAGTGAACTACTATGTACACAAGTAATTAAAGTGTTGTTTAAACACAGTAGTTGCATTACCATAAATAGTATTTTTTTACGTACCGTTTAAACCGCAACTTTAGCCTGGAGCTTTACTGGAAGGTGATTAAAAAATGTTTCTTCTTCTTCTTTCTTTAATTGTATTTCTGTTCGTGACGCATTTTTTGTTCTTTTTGAGTTAAACTACCATACAAAAACATGAGCAATAACATGATCCCAAACGAAAAAAAAAAATCACAACAAAGTCCAACTTGAAAGAAAAAGATTAAGCAATCCAATAAAACAAAAAAACAGCTTTAATCAAGGATAACACAAGAGAAAAAGAAAAAATAACAACAAGTCATAACTTGTAATCTTTACTCATAAAAGTGATTCCATCATGAGAGAGTTGTTGTTCTCCTGAGAACACTTTTCAGCTCACTATCAAAAAAAAAGTTTATATTTTTCTTAAATATTATCATATTTTTTTCATACCAAATTTTAGTCGTCTAGATCCTTAAAACCCACATGAATATTAACTACATACTATTTTTAGAAACTAAAAAATAGCTAAAAACTGTCACAAAAAAAGTTCTACTTTTTTAACTCTTAAAGTTTGCCAAGAAAGAAAAAACAAAAATCATGGCGGGTCTTCAACTAGCAAGCCGGTCTTAAAACATTTTTAGTTAACGATATACCACATTCAATGAGAGCAGAAAAAAAATCTTTTTTTTAACTGAGAGCTAAAATATCACCTGAATCATCATAACCAACTTTTTCTTTTTTTTTTTACCTTTTCAGTCCAGCAGTCGTCTCAGAACACTCCAAAACAATTTTACAAAATCGTCAGAGTCGTCTGTGCTGCAAAAATGTGTGTTCTGAAGATAGAAAAAGCGTCTCTTCTTTGTTCCTCTGACTCCAGTCCAGAACAGTGAACCTTTTCTAGGGTGCCGTGCCCTGTGCGCACAGACATTCTTAGATTCCCCTGCGTATCCTTAACAGGTAGCAAGTTGAGAGGTTTTTTGTATGAAAAAAATAATAATAATAACGACTTCCCAAAAAGAAAAAAAGAAAGATTTTTTTAAAGAAGAAAATAAACAAGACAAGACGAAAAGAGACGGTGAATTGTCAGTACAGTACCATCATTGTTTTAAATTTTTTTTGTGTGTGACAATTGACATCCCTGGCACTGGTGGAATGGGAGGAGGAGGAGGAGTGGCAAAGAAACATGAAAAATATGAAAGGTAAAGGTATGGACCAGTTTTGATTTTTTGTTTGTGATTAAAATATAATTTACATAAGTGTTTCATGGCCGGAGATGTTGACTTGTTTTCTTAAGAAAGAAGAAGAAGAAAAAGAAACACGTTGAGAGTGTAAGACTTGACAAGAAAAAAAAAAGAGAAAAGAGAATGGTTTGACGGTTATCAGGAGCACAGGATGCATGGAAGGACAAGATACCGTTTTAATTTGCATATGACAAGGAGACGAAAAAAAACCTTTATGGCTTTTTGAATGTTGTCTATGAAGATGGAGACGAGGAAAAATAAAATTGTTTCGCATTGTGACAAAAACTTGTGAAGCTTTAACACACGAGTTTTAATAAGATTTGGTTTTAATTTTTTAGTGGGAGAATAAATGTGAATGTTATTTATGTTGAGTTTTTAAAAATATTTTTGCTCCTGGGGGGACGGAAATATTTTGAAACAAAAGTTGAGACTGTTTTGTGGGAGGGGGAGAGAGGATGGCTACGAGGAATTTGAATTTGTTGAATAATTCCCATACTGATCTGATCGTGTTCAACTCCCCGGCCTCCTCGCCGTTGCGGGGAGGAGGAAAAAATCCTCGAGCTAATTTGTTTTCGTATGGTGCAACAGGGCGTGGAGGAGTCATTGAAAGGATTCCGTACGGGGATGATGACGATGAGAATGGCGGTGGTGGCTCGGAGGAGGATGTCGTGAGGAGGAGAAGAGACTGTGGGACTATTCACGAAGAGGGGCGAAGTAATCCAAGCTCGACGAGTGAGAGCAGCAGTGATGTTGACGATGGAGGAGGTGGTTCTCGGTCCCCCAGGTCGATAACGCCAGAGCTCCTCATAAGCTCGGCGTTTAATAGCAATGCCGAGATGGTCTATGAAACGTGTGGAGAGTCGGACGGGATTGTTGGGAATATTCCAAGACGAGGAATGTCATCCCTCAGCAATAACTGCCGACCGCCCTCGGGTCTGGGTCCTCCGAGTCCACCCGTGTCACCCATCTCGAAACGTCTAAGTGAAGAGGACGAAGGAATATCGGATGTGATTGCCCCGTATATCCTCAGCAACAGCGATGACTACAGCAGCCACAACTCTGAAGACATTTTCGTCATGGCCCAGGAGGAAGGAGGTGTCGGTCTACAGCTCTCGACGGAGTGTGGTCTTGGAGGTGGGTGGTCTAAATCTGTCTCTTGCTATTTTTCCTTAAAAAAAGCAATGCCATAAAAAAACGTTTTTTGTTGATAGCCGAAGACTACTACGCCTCTCTGTTTTCACGATGTGATCCACAAAATGTTGGCCGAGTCAAAGTGTCCAAACTTCTCTCCACGTTGAAGGATCTTCAAGCACTAGTCATTGACAATAGTCTGGAGGATGCAGACAACTCCGTGGGCTCGGGCAGCACTTGCAGTGAGGAGCTCCTCGAGCTCAAACACGAAATTGATCCAGCCAATCAAGATCCAGACATTAGCCTCTCCAGTTTTACCGCAGGAATGAAATCCTACCTGGAAAAAAGGAAATTGTGTTGTTTGTAAGTTAGCAGTTGTTTTTTTGTACGACTTTTTTTTTTAATATTTCGTCTATGACGACGTAACACGCAGCCATGCAATTTTTTATGACATGACACAAAAGTTAAACCGTAAAAAATGCTGCTATCGCATATCTAACACAGTTTCGTTGTTTAAAAAAATAAAGTTGACGCTATAGCTGTGTATGGCAGTTACAATTTTGTTTTGTTAGCGTCACTTGTCTCAGGTCTGTTAGGTTTTATTTGATCGTAAAAAAATACCATTTGTATTTAAACACTTGCTGTCTCAACTGTGATTTCATTTTTTTTTTCTAACTAGCGGCTCAATATGCTTTGGAAAACGGTTCTTTCAAAGGAAGTTATTGGCCGGTGTACGATTAAAAAAAATATTTGCAAGGCAAGTTTTGAATATTCAAGCCTAGCTCATAACGCTCCAACTCTCCAGGTTTGTGTGCGCAAGGAATTTTGTTTGACCATGTTGTCAGTTGTCATTCAACGTCATATTTTACAAGGCCCAAGCCTCCGCCCATACCGACTGTCATAACAAGAATGCATGACGAAACTCGACAAGAGCTTGAAAATCTGGGGTAGGGTCTTTGAAAGCTTAAAATATTTTAATTACTTCAGATGCAATTATATTTCTCAGTCCTAAATGGTATAGAATGCTTGATAGAAGCATTATAGAATTTATTTTTTAATGGTCAATCAATAGGCAAAAAAAAATTGTAGATGAAGAACGCAATGAATGACGTTGTACAGAATTCTCATGCCCTTGAATAGTTGAAAAATTGTTTTGAGCAGTTATATTTTTTAGACATGAGTATCAAAAGATGATGACAAAAAGGAGACAATGCGATCAGTATTGATCGTGAGTAATGGATTGGCGGAAAAGTTTTTTTCAGTGATAATCCTGCTGGCTGACTTTGTTCAATGTAAATACGCCGATGATAAAAATTAAAAATAGAATTAAAGTTGTTTTGATAAACGGGCGAGAATGGAAACGTGAACGCGGGATTTAAAATATGGGACGTAAATCCTTTCAAGATATATTAATTCTTTCCAAGCAGGTATTTTTTTAATAGTCATAGTAACACCATGAAAATTTACGTAGCAGCTTGATTCTACATGTCTTGGGTTTAAAGTGTAAATCTGCGTGTTTTTCTGATTATGGAACGTTGGTCGGTCGTGCTAATGCGAGTTAATTTGTAGAACAAACAAAAGACTAAAAAAATTTCATGGTGGATATGCAGGAGACTCGATTGTTTAATGTAATTCTGTCAAAAAGGATTTTCTCCTTGGAAGAGTACCATAAAACCTCTAAAGAACGCCCACGGCGACAAATAGAGACCCGGCGAAATTAAAATTTTTGGTTTTAATTAAAAATGGGCACAAGAATACATACCCAGGGTAATTTAGAGACCCGGTGGTTACTGGAAAACCAACCCGAAGAAATGTGAAATTTTCCTCTTAAACCTGGCGTTCTTCAGGGGCCGGCAATCTTAAGACACCCCGGCATTTGTTAGAGGTTTTACAGTCAATACAACTTGCTTTTTTGCCAAGTAATATTTGCGAGAAACAAGTAGCAAATCTGTTAATCACCGCCCGGCAGTGTTTACGTGGCCATGATGAAAAAAACCATGCTAAAAATTAATGCAGACAGACTGGCTCATGGGCATGAACTCATGAAAACGCTTTTTAGTCTTTTTAGTCCAGGAGAACACTGGGAAACTCTGGGTTTGATTTTAGTTCCACAAACGATAAGAGCACTTCATGATAGTAAAGAATTACTCACTTGGCTATATTTATGCATAATGCAGCACGAGGAAGTAGTCTAAATGAAATTTAGTTTATGATGAGAAAAAAATTCCAGTGCAGTAGTTTGTTTGCTTAAATTTGTGACAAAACCTTTATGCACTGGAGATCAATTTAAAATAAAATTGTTTTCAATTTCTGCCTCTCTGAGATTTCATAGCGAAAATGAAGGAGAAGACGAAGAGGTTGACGTAAGAGCAACTCAGCTCAAGCCAGTTTATTTACAAAGGTCGGGTCGGATGCCAACTTAGAGTTTACCCAGATTTTGACCTGTTTATTATATCAATCATGCAAAATCATTTTCTTATTGTTTATAAAATCTAAGGTCAGATTTGTCTGACCAGCTTTCATAAAAGCCTGTGTTGTATGCGCGCGGTTGTTTTGAAATCTATATCGTATATGATATACCTAACCAAACCATAATTCACTCAAAAAATCCTGTATAAAGTTCCTAACTTTTTTTTTAATGAAAGAAACCATGGAAAAAGCGTTACTCACGAAGCGCATCTCGCCAACTAGTTTGTTTTTTTGACTAACATTCACTCAAGATAGAAAAAAAAAATGTATTCTGATGATTACCGTTTGAAAGAGTGTTTTGTGTAGTACACCTCAAAATACACGAGTCTTTTTTTTGTGTCAATAATAGTCAGAGTTGAGTTGAACCTGGTAATGATGGCATAATAATGGTTGTTGTAACAATCCTGTTGTGCAAGCAAATAGGAGGAAGGTAACATTTAAAATTGGATTTTTCTTCATGCTCATGATCGTTCCCAGTTTTAACTGCTCCTGCTGTTGCCCCTCTGTGTAAGTTTAGTTTGTGTTTGTTATTGCCGCATTTTCCTTTTGCGACTAGGCTAGTCAACATGGATGGATCACGGATGAAGAAAAAAAAACAAATCTTCCTTTCTAAATGCTAATGTTTTGCAGTTAAAAATTTTTTTTCTTCTGTGTTCATTCTTTTTAAAATCCTTCCTTGTGTCATTGAACACTAAACTCTGAGCAGTTATCAAGATCGCATATTTTTTTTTGAACGTTTCGTTACGATATCAGGATAGTTTCAGCGTGTAAATTTTTTTGCATGCATTTTTGAGAACTCTCTTGCGGTTTGTGTTTTTGTTACCTGTGTGTAACTAGATTGGATTTAGGAGTGAGTGATTGGTTGCAAACTGGTATGCATGCATTAAAAAAAAGCTGGTGATGCAATGCAATGTGTCAGTTTATTATTTTTTTAGCCAGAAGTTAGTAACTTCATGATGAGATTATTCAGACAAGAGTGAGGTGTACAACAACGGTGTATATGAATGTGATGTGGAGCACACACGCACGCACTCTTCTCCACTTTGTTGAGTTTTTTGATGTGACAAGTTTTTTTTAAAGCTTGAATCTCGCCAAATGAGTTATCATTGACCTTCAGATTGATAAGCAATTTGTGTGTGTGTCTGTGTCTATGAGAGAATCACTTACAAAACTGTTCAGTTTTCTTTTTAAAACGACACTGAGAAAAAAAAGGAACCCATTTTTATCGTCATGTTCATGTGGCATGCGGACCGACATTCAATTTTGATTTATGACTAGCTGTTGGCAGTGCTCTGTTTTTGATGATTGTGCTGCGACTATTTTCTTTTTTTTTTTTTTTTTTGGTGGGCACATTATTTCCCTAGATCGATACCTACTTGTAACGAGTGTTTATCGCGTTTTAGAGTTGCATACCTATGTATCGATTCAATTGACTGTCAATACTTTCTAACTGGTTTTTTTTAGTGACACACGCTCAGTTTGGTAGACGAACCTGTCGTCGTTTCGACACGGTTTTTGTTTTACTCATGGCTATTCTGGGTGAAACGTTAACGCATCATAATCTTCTATGTTAAGATATGTGATATTGGCTAATGATGGAGATTACTATCAGCTCTCGGTTGCGAGTAGTTAAAAATGGCGAAAAGTGCGTCCATATTATCAAATAAACTAAGTGCGGTAGGAAACTACCTGCATACCTGCTTGCCATATTGATTTGCATAAGAATTTCACCGGTGCATTTTGTGCGTGAGCTGTGTAAAATTTAAATAGGAGAAAAGAAAAAGAATGACGGGTTTCTTGAACATTGTACGGATAGATCGCCAAGGAAGTGTACTTCGATGATGGAGGATGTAACTGACGGGAACGAAGCTGGAGACGGCGTCCTGTGCGCATCATGGACACGTAAAAAAGGCCGACTTAGATCTGGCGAGGTTAGGAGCTCGTCAAGTCTTCTTGATGTTTCTAGAGGGTCTTCGAAAGACTTTTCCTTGGAAGCATTAGCCGGCACAGTCTCGGAAGTTGGCAGTTTCATGGAGAACGGGTAAGGACTAATTCGGACGCTGAACTTCGTATTTTACAAGGGATGATTTGGCAAATTTGATTAAAATCGCTGTTTTTTTGTCAGTGAACCAGATCTTCAAGCAGAAATCTCTGACTTACAACTACAAGTCCAAAAACTCCAAGAAGACAACCGTGGGCTCAAGTCACGTGTTAGTGTTGCCCACGATGAGAATTTTAGTTTATTGCAAACGCAGAGGGATGAGTTGGACCGAAAGGATTTGGAAATAAAGTCCCTGAACGAGAGAATTAAAAGACTTGAAAGAGATTTGGGTGACAAGACCTCGACGGTATCAAGTTTGGAGGACAAGACGACAGTTTTACAAAATAGAAATGCAAGACTGGAAAATGAGTGCTCCAACTATTTGAAGGAGCGGAAGGAGCTTGTCGCCGAGAGTGAAGAGCACAAGCAGGAGGTGAAAAAGACACTTCGACTCCTGACCGCGAGGGATGACAACATTCAAAGACTCAAGACGGCCCAGTCCGTGCAAGAGAAGCAGTGGCAGAAGAAGGAGAAATGGCTAAACGAGAAAAACGAGCATTTGGCCACTACAGTGGACCTGTTGTCACACAAGCTGGAAACACTTGAAATGGAAAAGTCCGAGCTGGAAAGTAGACTCAACACTTTTCTCAAAGGAAACGGGTCGAAAACGAATCGAGAGGGGGGACGACATTCTCTTCAAGGCGGGGCGTTTATGTATGCTGCTGGACAGCATAGCTTTGACATGGACAGGGACATGGATGGCTCCTCTGATGATATCCACACTGAATTACTTGTAGCCCAGGTAATAAATATCCTTCGTCCTGAAACTGTAGCTTTCTTCTTACATATTTTTATATGCCGCATTTTAAAGCGACGCAAAATATATTTAATCTATGTAGAACTACACAACTGACGTATTGGAATGCTATTCACCCTGCGATGAAAAGTTTGACGCAGCTGTTCAAGCGGTCGTTGAAATAACAGCGGTCTCCACGCAGTGTGAAGTCGAAGTCCGTCATGTTGCCATACAATGTGACGAGGAGAAACAAATATATGAAGGCCTTGTCGACAACCTATTTTCGTTGACCTTTGAAGTGAGCGAGCTGATTCAGTCATACAAGGCTCAACTCGTCGAGTCCACCATTCTCCCATTATCATCGAACAGGTCAGCACAAATGTTGAGCTATTCCCGTAATCGTTTGCACGAAACCGGAAACAGTTTTTTTTTCATTAAGAAAGCGCACGCAACAACAGAAAAATATGTTTGCGATGGATGGCAGTAGCCTCCAAGAAAAATAGATAAAAAAGAGCTCACCGAGATAACAAAGAGAGTTTTTCCACTCTTCACGCAACTCCTTGTCTCTTTTTCTTCTTTTCTCTATTCTCTTGTTCCGCATAGATTTATCTTTTTTTATCTACCCCGAAACGTTTCAGCACGACCTAGCTTGCCCTTTTGTATCTCCTCAGAAGTGTCTAGATCTGCGGATATAAACTCTTTTAAGTAAACTTAACTGGAGTGTATGAGTAGAATAGACAGCTACACGTTCCCCTACAGCAATCTTAAATGGAGAGGGTTTTCGCTCTGGAATTCTGTTTCAGAAAATTGTCTCGCGTGTTTTTTTCCTTCAGACATTTTCTATCTTTCTCTCGCTCATGAAAGGAAAGTAGAGGAACTTTTTACATGCAAGAAGAGTGTACTCCGCTGATACACATGTCTAACCAAGGATGTAAAATTGATGGTGTATAAAAGTGGAGGGCAACTGGGGATGCCTCCTCTGCCACAGTAGTGTCGGTTATGTCGGTATCTGCGAAGAAAAAACCTACGTATTCTTTTTTTTTGCCTTATTTACCCATCGAAAATAATAACGGGTTTCTATCATGAGCTACTTTACTACAAGAACGGTTTGTAATGTATACTCAAGTGTAAAGCGACTCGCGTTTTGGAATTTTTTTTTTCTTTTTTTTCTCGAATCGTGGTCGAGGGAGAAGTAGACCTGCGTCTTTGCATACTCTTTCTCGTCGGATGCTGGAACGAAACTTGTCGTAGTCTCTTTTTCTACCCGGGTAGTAATAGTAACGCGAGTCGAGCTTGAGAAACAGCAGCATCCGCCGATCATCCGAGGATACTCCATATTCGGTTGCAAAAGTATACAGATATGTTGCGTTTTTTTCTCTCAAAAGTTTTAGGTTTTTGTTGTGGTAATATACTGTGCTGATGAGTTGCACTCTGTTATTTTCTTCCCGTTGTTATACTACTCATGGGTATCCATCCGGCGTTATCTTGTATTTTCTCTCTGTCAACCCTGTTATTTCTCCATACCTGTCTATCTGTCTGTCTCTCTCTCTCTCTCTCTCTCTCGCTGCCTTTCTCTCTTCACTTTTTATGGAAAGGACGACACAACAGTTCATATTTTTCTTTTGGACTACCATCATCAAAGTCTTGTGATGACTATCTGGGGGCAGCGGTATTACTTGCACAGCCGTTGAGTTTCTTGGGCGAACTCGTAGATTTGGCCGCACCAGGGACGTTTCATTTCGGTTTCACAATGAAAGCGGTACTTATCATTAGTGATTGATAAACGCGCAAAAAACTGCTGCGGCTGTGAAACCGCTTTGAGTGCCAGTTGACATGAATCGGAGGACAAGTTCAAGCGGTGGTGTTTGTAGTGTTTCTCTACGTTCAAGGTCGTTTCGAGAGAATCGGTCGTCAACAGAAAAAGTGTCCAGTTCTTTGATCCCTGTAGAAAAAGGTTTTATTAGTGGGTTCCAAATAAATAGTTTCGCAGTGGCCGGTGCCCTTGCCACGTGAAGTCAATCAAAATCTCATCAAATTAGAGTATTCAAAAAGCCTCTCATACAAATTTTGTCGAATATGGGGAACTGCCTCAAGTCTGTGGGGTAAGTAGAATTGTTTGCATAATTGAGTTAAAAATTAGCCAAATCTAGAGACGAACTGGCTGGCTGGTTTGGCGATATGCTTACAATAATATTATTCTTTCATTGTCAATTCAGAGGACGTCTTGTCTACTAAACGGGGTTCCCCATAGTAACAATGATCCCTAAAAAATGTTTTTCAATTCATATGATTCTTATCGCCACTAGGATATCTAACGTATGGCTCGTAGAGGAATGTTTTTAATTTATTTTTATGCATCTAAATTAGCTGCATATTTAGCACATTCACTGCTGCCCATAGAGACTTTGTGCTATCGGAATAGCTACAAACTAAATGCCAGAATAAACGTGAGTTGCCCCAGATGATTATAAAGATAAGACACGTTTGCTATGTGACTACCGTTTTTCTATTTCATAAGTCTACATACTAAGTAAACAAAATATTGACTTACAGGGTTATCCTTTAATATCTCACCATATGCCCAGTAAATGCAATGATTCCCGAGAATCCTGAGATTTCGTCTCAAAATATCCTTCATTTGCGTACTAGCCTGTTCTAGTATTTTCAAATACATTTTTGATATTCTCCTGTCGACTCCCTGTTGAAAGTGACAGGAACATTCTTGCTAAATTGACAAGGGAAATCCCCTGTTGATTACAGCCAACAAGAGCAAACAACAACCATGAAAATTTGGGCGATGAGTGACCGCACACGGAAGACGACACAGCCTCCTCTTGAGTTATGTAAAGGAAGGCTTTTACAATTCTTTCAAAGGTCGTAGAAACATGTTTACTTAGGGCTTACACTTGGGATGGACGACTCAAAAGTGGGATTACATACTTCAAATAGGTAGCGCTCTGTCAGGAGCTCATTCATTACCGGAGAAAAAAATACTCATAATAAAAGTCATGTTCTGTTTGTAAAAAAAGTAGTAAAAGGAAGAAAGGCTTCGAAAATAATGATGCTTAAACCCGTGTTTTTTTTTTCGGGAGCGTCAAGTAATGCCATGCCTTTCCCAAAATCCTGCACTTGGGTTTGTTATTTATGAATCTAGAAGGCTGATGCGGAGAAGAGACCAAGTGTGTCTAAAGTCGTCCATGTGTGAACTCATTGTAGCTAAACAGTAAAAATGAATCACTTCTTGAAAGTGAATGAATGATAAATTGTTAGGAAGAGGAGGGGGGACGTACGTCAACGATTTTACAACTTTTCAAAGTTAACGTTTTTGAATTAGATGAATGTAGATGAAACAAGAATTTCTCTTGTTTCCCCTGCACCCTCAGCTTAACCATTTTCCTTCAAACAATCTCAATCTCAAACTCTATTCGTCATGACGGTGAGAAATATGAACAGATTATGGAAGAAAAATTAATGCATATGGCTGCAGATGGTAGGGAAATCCATGTTTATTTGATTCTATGACGTTTGTCTTTTAAAAATAAGCGTTTTTTTTCTTAGGCTTTCCTTAGGTAAAAGTTGTTGATATCTTTTTTTCCATGAGGGGATCTGCTAATTGTCCACTTTTACATGCTAATTGGAAGAGACCGTAAAAATTACTTTATTGCTTGTGTCATGAAGCTTCTAATTTTCTTCCTTAGTCTCTGGCGTGTGGTAATCATGTTGGTTGGCATAACCACATGGATTCACCATCTGCTTTGTTTTTATCATTTTCAAGCCCTTCCACTATTTCATATTTCTTCTCGCTAATGATAATGCAGGGTCGTCCTTGTGGAAAAACGCTTACGGTTATTTGTGTAAAAAGCTGGCATGGGAGTTATGGAGATTTTATTTTCCAGCAGGTAGGAAAAGCCATTTTTTCTTAAGAACCTAGCTACTCTGACGATTTTCCTTTAAAAAAAGGTTGCGAAAAGAGAGCTGGAAATATTTTTGCATGACTGCCTATTATACATTGTACATGTGAATAAGTTAACGGAAATGCGTTATAGGTAGGTTTAAACCGTTATCACAAGCGATTTTCGCAAGCCATGCCATGCTGATGGTAGATGAATGAGTAGAGATTGTGAAGATGTGTGACTTGATTGTTTTTTTTCGAGACTTTTACGAGGAGGACACATGCTGAGGTTTTCAGATCATTTGTTTTAATGACAATGTTATTATCCTGAGTAAGAATCAAGTTGGAGAAAGGATTTTTTTAGTGGGATGCATGTCATGCTATAATGAATGGGTTGGAGCACGCTACGGCAGTTTGACTAGTGCGCATTGTGAACCAAGTGTGGAAGACTGTTTTACGTTGTTTTCCATACGCCGTAAATCAGTTTGATGATGATGAAACGTATGAGAATAACTGTTTATTACGAAGAATCCTTGTTTACTCTGACATGTTAATCTTTTTGACAAGGAAGACGTGTGCTTATGTTATTATTTTTTTGGTTGAGACGAATTGACTGGGTAAATAATCAATGAAATTTGCATGCATTGTAAAAATATCCATTTTTGGCTTTGTGTGCAGTTCCTCAACGGACGGAACTGCGGATGAAGCGGAGACGTGTGTGGATGGAAAAAAGGATGACGGCTTGCGGAACGGGTCCGAATCCAAAAAACGAAAAACACCTAAGAAGAATGGATGTAGTGTTGATGGTCAACTAGACAGTAGCACGACCGGTGGGGAGGGAGATGTTCTAACGGAAAGCAATGCGACTGCGGTTGTGAGACAAATCAACGAAGAGCTCGCCGAGTTCCGTGAGCAGCTCAAAAAGAGTCAAGAGCTGTTTACCGTTCTCGTAAGATAAAAATAATATTTAAAGAAAATAAGTTCAATGGTAGCACAAATGCCTCGATGAAAATTTTTTTTTGAAATTCATATAGCGCTTCAATTCGTGCCAGAGCATTTCACTGACCAAGTCATGTCCCGGACTAGCCCTTGACCCGAACAACGATAGCAATAGCAAACTGTTCTTAATTAACAACAGCAGTAACACCGAGTCCAGCAATGCCAACAGTAAAGTTGTCTCATGTTCAACTCAAACCGACTCTCCTGTGATAGAAACGCCCGTGCTCGCTCAAAAACTTTGCCTTGTTTCCTCCTCGTCCTCGCCTCTTGGACAGAATCCACTTCATGATCTTGCTCAGCATCACTTCCTCTCCAGCCCAGGAGACTCCATGGACAACCCGATGTTCGACAAACTCAGTGACGACGGCAGGTACAAATTTGTCTCATCTTTCCCCAAATATTATAAACCATTTACACTCCACCAAACGACTCATAACATTGCAGATAACGACAAATGGTTTTTCCTCCCGCTAGTTGAGCTGTAATCAAAAACCACATTGATCACTCGCCAATAGTCATTCTACTCATGTTTTCATTAGCTTCAACTTGAATCTTTCAATGCCACCAGCTTACATGAAACCATATCTGATTCTGTGATAATTTTAAAGCCATTTTCCACCTGAAACTGATATGTTTTCATATTTTTATTTTGAAACATAATAGCACCATAAATACCCCGTATTTTTTTAGGGAAATGATAACCTATTATTCTTGAAAGCGATATGATAAACGCGTTTATTTTTCACTCACGATTCCACGCCAGGACTTTTTCGTTCGTTTAAATAACCTTTAAAAAAATGTTTAGCGGACATGTTCCATCTGACTGATTCATTTTGTATTCATACTGTTAAAAATTTATCCTACCCAGCGTATGAGCCTATCTAGCGTGAACCTTGTACAAACGAACCAAAATTCTGGTCGATCAAGTTGCATTTTTTTCTTTTCTTCTCGCTCCTTAAAACTCGGCTGTTGTGTGCTCTGATATGATGGCGAGTTTAGACAAGTTTACATCTACGAGAAACTACTAACCAGCTTCATTGCATATTATTATCGCATCATGTATCAGCTTACCTGTGCAAAAAGAAGAAAACAACCTGTGCATTACGTAATGAATTTTAGTTATCGGATGCGCCACGTCTGTTCCTGGTTATAACGTGCTATACATGTAAAAAAAGTGTTGCTGCAGAAAAAAAAACGCGTAAACATTAACTTCATGCAGTTTATTTTTCACGAGTCGACCTGCAAGCTGATAGTAAAAATAAAATCACATGTTACCTAATAATTCCGTTGATTGACGGCATCAAACAAAGTACACACTGTTTATGAGTCTTTTTTTTTGCTTGGCAAAGTTAAACAGGAAAAAAAGTTGTATTTCAAACGCTCGTCTTGCATCAAGAGAATTTTAGTTTTTGGAGTGGTCATAGCTACGATTTCAACTCTAGATTTCAAAATCGTTTCGAAAATTCCATAGAAAAGTCTAATTCTCATAGCAAACCAAATTTAGCAAATCAGAAAAACCATATTGCCATAGATTACTCGCATGCATGATTGTTAAACGTGTAATAAAATACTTGAGAAAAAGAATAAACAACAACAAGTGGTAGCAAAAAAGACAGAGTGCTACAAAATGGTTTGGTTTGGGTATCATCATGACTGCGACGATGATCGTCTCATGAGCTAGAGGAGAACCAGAAAAAAAAATATTCAGCATGCTCCTCCTCTTCCCTTAAAAATGTAATTCATCACAACATGAAGCACAGTCAGTACTGCCAGAGCAGCACCACGACAGCCACTTGTTGTTCCACATATTTATTTTTCCACGGCAATACAATAGTGCTGCCGTAGAATAGTGGAATAAGTAACTGCTAATAATATTAGTTATTTGGCGATATTGTATCATCAGAGGAGAATGAAAAAATATATATTAGATTTTTTTCAAAAATATAGATATATTTTGCAAGAAAAACTGGAATTGTAACCTGGGCTGGTTTGTAACATGAATCATGAATGCGGGATTTATTTATTTTTAGCAGTGTTGTTGCTGTTGGAATGATATTTGATAACTAGTTGGTTTCATGATTTCTCTTGGCGCTGTACAAAAACGCGAGGATCTTTTTTTGTAATTAAATAGCTCATTGTTTCGGGTTGACTTCATAAATATTTAATACATGTGGTGCTAAAAAACACACACTGTGGTGCTATTCAGCAGGCTACGCGTTATACGTATTTAGAGAAAGATAGAGAACAGTACAAAAAAAAAATTAAAAGTTTCTTGTATAGAATATAGTTGAACGCTAGATTGGAGTTTAAAAAGTGAAAACTGTGATTCTTCGCGAGGAGGCGTATTCTATTTTATTTTGTAACAAGTCTTCATGCGCTTCACGTGGTCCAGATGAGCATTATAGGCGAGGCTCCTGGACAGGCTAGCATGTCCAGTTTGCCAGTGTAGTGAATATTCACTTTCTGAAGAAATACATGGGCTTGGGAAAGTAACATTTTAATAAAAGTCCCGGTGAAAAGTAGAGTGGTTTGCAAATATAGGAACAAGACGGGATAATTGGCAAGCGTGGAGGCTTGGTAGTGAGCCTAGAAGCAAACACTTGACGTTTGAAATGTTTCTTTTGGAATGAAAGGAGGATGTGCTATTCATTGATAGGTGTGTTCGAAAGGATTTTATACTGATTTCCGTGTAGAAGCTAAAGCAAGAAATATAAACGAGAGTCGGGGTTGGAATTCCAAGTTGGAGAGAATGTGTGCCGTTATTTCATGAGAACGTTTTTAATGAAATGTTTCTTTTTGTATTTGAACAGTGTACGCGTGAGAGATGACTTGTCGATGGTGCTTGAAGTTTCAGAACAAGAGAACGACGCTAGTCCAGGTGCAACAAGACGATCTTTGAGTTTTGAGAAGGGCGGTATGAATCGACCCAAGCTGAAAAGGATGCCTAACGCCCAAGAAGATGACGATGGTCATCACAACAACCATAACCATCAGCAGCACAGGGGGAGTGGTAGTGGGAGAAGGAGCAACGGAGGCGGGACAAATAGCAGCAGTGGAAGTGATAAAAATAACCATTTGACTGCTCTGGACGATCCCATGATGGTGACATCAGACAACGACTATGTAAGTGCGACGAGCTCACAGGCGGAAAGTGTATACCTGAGTCTGGAAAGGCCACTCAAAGTAATTTTGGGTAGTAGCACAAGTGGAAGTGGGAGGGGTTGTGAGGGGGACAGGGGCTCAAGTAACTACAGATCATGTGCTAGTTCTATTCGTAGTGGAAAATGTGCGAGTAATCGCGATATCGCTAGTCCTGTTGACTGTGACACTGCGTCATTGGTTAGTGAAGGCAACACCACGTTTGGCTCCCCGCTCAGCTCGCCATCATCGCCATATTGGACACCTTCGCAGGGGTCGTCGTCACAGGTTGATTGTTTTGATGAGTAGGCGGCTGAATACTGTTGATTTTTCTCGTTTTAAATTTGTTTTTGCTACTTAACCTTGGTTTTTTAAAACTTTGAGTTGTCCCCATGACATCCTTATTATATTTTATTGTTTGCGTTGTTATTCGTCATCATAATAGGACATATGTTAACGGAAACTATTGTTTTTGGTACAGGAAACGATAACTCCATTGGATGGAGAAAGGACTCCAGTCAATGAGCACGATCATTACCGTCCTATTAGTGAAAATTGTTCACCAGTTGCACCCTACAAGCGATTTTCCAACATGGCCTCCCCCTCCCAGTCCGAACCTTCGACATTGAGGAATCGAGGAATGATTCCAGACGATAGAATGGTAGACATGTTGAAGATCGCTCATGACCCGGTCATAAGAAATACCAACCCTGATGCTAGTATTCTCCACAATGAGGAATGGCGTCAGCTCCGCAAAGATACTGACCGAAACGACAAGGAAACTTATCGAAAGACTTTCGCTCAAGAAGACGGCAACGAGGATGATGGTGCAGTTGGAGGTGGAAGCGTAGATGGTGGAGCTGGTTCCTGTGGGCGCTCGACTTATGCATTTGCCTTGGACGAGGAAGCAGAGCAGTACCTGGAGACGATTCCGGACCTTGCCAGACGTATTTTTAAGGCTCTCGACGTGATTCGGGAGAAAAAGAGATCTGGAGAGAGTGCACCCTCTCAAGAGGACCGGGAAAATCTTGACAGAAAGTTCAACCACATGGCAGAAGTAATTCAGACTGAACACACTAATCTCGATCAGCGGATCTGCGGACTCACTAAGGAATTTAAGGAGTCCGAAGTCAATCTCAAGTCCGTTTCTCAATCACTCAAGTCTTCCGTGTCTACACTTAAAGAAATTTCCAACCAAGTGTCCGCCACGGGTTCTGTGCCTATTGATAATTTGGTGGACGTTATGAGGTTACTTGGAAATATTTCTGACGAGTTTGAACTCTACTGGACTGCCATGTCTCGAAGTGCTCGGGTAATTACATATTAGCTTCGAATTATGTTCACGTACGACTTTTCAGAAAATTTGTAACGCTGTCCGTGTCTTTCACAGAGACTGGGTATGATGGACGTGCAAAATCGGCTTCATAAATTACTTGATGTAATGATCCTCTATGTCCACATCATTCGCACGGAAAGCGATAATCTCAAGTCAAATTATGGTAGTCTACAAACAGACTTCGAACAGGCCAAGTAAATATGATACAAATTTATGTTTAAATTTTAATCAATCGTTTAAAACTCTGTATTACGGTCATTTTATTTTCATTTTCCACACTAGGAAATTGTTAGAGGAAAACAACATCACGTATGCTTCTATTTCTGCTCCCGGAAATCTCCAAAACAATAATAATAATGATGAAAAGGTATGCAGTAGTCTTATGCTCGAAACATAATCCCTCATTAGTGTTAATTGTGCATCAGTTCTATGAATAAATTTTGTGCATATGCTTATTTACGCTGCTTAAATCTACTCTGGTAGGAGTTATGAGAATTCCATTGTCTTAAAGAGTAAGTATATTTTTGATGGGGTTAAATTTTATTGGAAGGAGGAGGAGATCAGGATTCCCGTGACAGTTTTTGTTAAAAACCTGCCAACTAATCTTTTACCTCATGTTTTTTTTTGTTCCAGCAGCGCCTGTTCGACGAAGAAGAGCTTGAAAATAGTCAAAGTGATCGGTGAGAGCAAAACCATTGCGAAGGTTGAAACTATTTTTGAGTGTAACTAACAGAAAATTACAGCCTGACTTTCTCTTTCATAATAGGTATGATGATGGCGAGTCTGAGCCAGAAAAAATATTGCAACACCTCCTTGGTCCGAAAAAATCCAGCGCGGGTCTTATCCGCGGCAAGGACAGACTTCTTGTGGAGGAGAAAAAGTTGAATGGTAATCTCGTAGTTAGGTAAGCAAACTTCAGCTTCAATGGCAAAGAAAATTATGAGCAATGCTAGTATAACTTATTACAGCAAAAGTAATGAATTTGACGCGTACGTAGGTGGTTGACTGAAGGTTATGAAGTGCTTCGTCGTGAACTGTTCTGGCCATGGAGCCTTGATCAGACGATGCAAGGACTCAAACAGGGTTTTTCTGTAATGCTCATGATCCTCGGTCTTTTCGTCTTCCTTCATGGATTCCTCCCTTCCGTTAGTGCCATCGATGAGAGTGGCTGCAGTAATCCCTCCTTCTTCAGAAGTGTCGGAAGCTACTTCAACTATTGTGGTGAAATGAGTCATGACGAACTTCCAGCTATTTAAAAATAAACTGGACCTTCTTTTTTGCACAAATCCAACAGTTGAAGCAACCCCAACCAAAATTTAGTAAAAAACGTAAACCTGTGCAAATTATGATTATTGTTACATTTAATTATACTACAAATATATAGATATATATATTCGCCAAAAATCATCGATATACATACAGGAAAAATGTTATTCCTCATTTGACCTACGAAAACCAAATATTCATGTACCTTTTCTGTTAATATAAAATTACTGCAGGCCACTTCTGTTGATGCCTTGTTGCATTGCTGATGAAGTGTTTTTCAAGCAAAAATACTCCTTTGTTCTTTCCTCTTCCTTGTTGGTTATAGATGTAAATTCCCAACTTTCAATTCTCTCTATCAATCACAAACTATCCACAATTCAATCGCAATAAGCAATCTCTTGATTCTTTTTCAAGTAAGGATTGCCAGTTAACCGACAGCTTCAAAGTACGTATGAGTATAGTCATCACTCATCCATGTTTACCGTTAAATAGTTTTCCCTATGTATGCAAATATAATCCCTGTTTTTTACATTAAAAATTCCGGAAATTTTACTTCGGCCCCACTTATCATCTTCGTTGAACATTCCTCATTGAATTGGTCATGAAGGAACTCATGCCAGATTGTTATAAATAGTTTTTAAGAGTTAAATACTACACTCGAAGGATACCTGTTATGTAAAGTTATTAATACTTTTGAAAACGTGTTAATTATTCAGAAAAAGCATTATTGTCTAAACGCATCAGTTATAAGATAAAAATGTAAGTAAATATATGGACTAACTTTGCTTAAGCTAATGTTACTTTAAATATATTAATTTAATTCGTAGTAATCGGATTATCTGCTAATTATTCAATCGTACAATGGTTCATAGTATTTATTTCTAATGTTATCGCGTGGTCGGCACTTAGAGCGTTTATAAGAATGAACCGGATGTAGCAACTATTGTGCTGCAGTTACGTCTCGAAAGTAAAAAAACAGAGTTTTATATACAAATTCTTTATTTGTGTTTATATGAGTGCATATTCGATGTTATAGTACGAAAATCTTGACTTGTTATAGATTGACAATATAAGCAAATCGAAAAGAATATTTTTTTCCATGAGTGTGCAGACCATGTTCTGACAAAATTTATACAAATCAACAAGATGAAGCAGTGTTTTGAAAGGGCACCCATTTGCAATATTAAAGGCCTGATTTAGGTATCTAAGTTGACACAATTCCATTCAACTCAATCACGTGTTTATTCCTTAATACTGTCTATAACTGTTCCTCGTTATCGAAGTAGTTCTCAGAGCCCAACAGATGTTAAGTATTAATACGGGCTAAATCAGTGACTGTTATTGCCGCGACTACTGCGGCGAAAGAAAAAGAATTGGTAGAAATGACAGTGAGAACGTAAAATGACGACGTAACTAAAAACTTGCAATGAATCTTTCAGTATAAAGTTTACCGAACCGAATGTCTAGTGACAAAGGAAATGTCGATGAATTTACAATAATAGTAACTTTTAAAAACATGTTACAAGAGCGTCAATTTACATTTTTTTATGTGTAGGTCAAATTTTTAAAAAGCATATTTTTTTGTATCCTCAGTCTCGTCAAGTTTCCGACTAGGAATATCATGATCATCACACAAAACCGTTGCTAATCAATCGTAGAGTTAACAATAATTGATATTTTCGTCGGGAATGATGCGAACGCTGACTTTTTTTTGACAGACTCTTATTTAGCCTTCATTTCGTTCATACTCTGTGAGTTCACCTAAAATGTGTCCACTTAGAAAAAGCTAATTCTGTTTTTTGTTAGCATTTATTTTGAAAGCGTTCGATGAGTTTTTTGCGTTCTTGATGAACTGATTTGGAGATAATTTATGGAAGCACCATAAAAATGAAAAAAATAAAGGAATAGAAAAAGATTGTAAAACTTGTGCGTGAATGTTTTGGACGTGATGCATGATGCATTCTGGGAAATGGTGGTCGCCGCATTTACATTAGCTAAAAATGATTATAAACCGGTTACCTAGGTTAGTGTTGGGAACATGTTGTTTCATAGTTGTCACACGACTGACGACACAGAGCAAAAATAGGCAAGCCCTCAGAGATGAAAGATCATCCACGAGGATTGGCTACTGTCCTGTGTGTGATGTTTTGTTTTTTTCAGGAGTAGATTTATTTCCATTGTTGATCTGAGAAAGAGAAAAAAAACAATAAAATAAATAAAATTGTGGCGGTGGGCCGATAGTAGATGAACGAATCCTAGTCAAGTGTACGATCAAGTTGAGGTACTATTTTTTATCCTTGCCCTTGGCCTTGTTCGTATCCAGTTGCACAGCAGCCTTCTGAGCAATCGTTCAACAAAAACTGTCGCCCTCTCTCTCTCTCTCGTCAGTCTATCTAAAAGTCGATCTTGTTTATCAGTTTCGTTTTGATTTTGAGAAGAGCAAAGAAAGTTTTACCGGATTCTGTGCGAGAACTTGGTAAAGTGCTGTTCACAATTAAAAGTTCTAAAATTTCAGGCTTCTAAGCTTCAAATTGTAAAAAAATCATACTTTGTCAATATTGGGAAGGAAACTGGTGTGTCGATGAAGTGTGTCCACGCTCTCAACCAGCAAACACGTCGACTTCAAAACAAGCTCAGGTTTGAAAAAAAACTATTTAGCAATATTCTGGAGAAATGGCATGCAAAACCACTCATCCAGCCAATTTTGTTTAAATTCATTTCAACTTTTAATTAATAGGCTCGATCGGAACCTTAATACTATTAAGGGAAGCCGATTGGGAAACTCAGGAAATCGACTAGAGCTCTGGGTGCTCACCACCTTGCATCACGTTCCTTGACAGCAATAACCCACCCAGAGTCTTACAGTTCTATCTTTCGGAGTTAGTAAGTAACGCGCAAAAAAATTCCTTTGCACAGCTTTCCTCCGCGTGATATTTACTCACTTACAAGTATTCATTTATAGAGGCATCCTGGCACGGCTCACCTTGCCCCATTCAATGACATACGCTCATCAATATAGAAAAAAGTACAATACATAGTCGCATATTTACGTGTCTTTAAAAACAAGACTGCCACCTCGTCAACCCGTGGCTACACTTCCAGATTTTCATCCAAGTGTCCCATTTTAATGAGAGTCAACTCGACCACTTTTTTACTTCATACCATACACAGGCGATACAATATACTTCTAACATTTTTTAGTTACTAGTTTCTTTTTTCATTTAAAAAAACTGGATTAGAATTGAGAGAGAGAGAAAAAATGTAAGTGTACAAAATGTAATCTGGCAACTTGTTTTTTTTTACAAAACTGCTTTGTCAGCCTTTACCAAAAAAAAATGTCCACTCGATCAGTACGAAGGATTGATGGAGCCAAGTACAATGATCCCAATTAAATGTCTTTGGGTTGACACTACATTGGGAAAAATGAATTTCAGATCATATCATCGTCATTTTTTATTGAGAAATACAAGTTTCATGATAGTACGGGTACCAGACAAGTTTTTCATGATTACCAATATAGGTACTATGACAACAACAATCAACAATGTCGTCTGAATGTGCAATCTTTGTATAAAGTTGCATTTCATTTGCATTTGCACACTTATTGCTCTTTATGTCTCCGTTAATGGATCGGGGTTGTGTGGTAGAGAATGGCCTTGAATCAATTGTTTTCTCTGCTTGAGATTCTCGTAGGTATTCTCACATAAAACAGATAAGGAAGAGCTTTTCGAATGACTCTTTTTCTTTGTCAGGTGTTCACTAGTTTTAGCATCTCAAAGGTTACATGCATAGCGAATTAATTATGATTATTAGACATTTTTTGTTCATTTTCTTTTTATAAAGTTTTGTTGTACAGTTCACTGCTGCTAGTTCAAAAACACAAATATAGTTCATCATGTAGTTTCTGTGGTCAACGACAACCAAAAAAACATGAATTTTCTCATCTCTTTTTCTTGACGAAGCCAGAAATTTCCGTTAATGCATGGAAAGGTGAAAGGCACCACCTCACGTCGTTGAAAATCGGTCACATCACATATGCCATGCCTTTAGATATTTGAATTATCCATATAATGCGTTTGAGAAAAAAATGGTCCGAGTTGACGAATGTCAATTGGACCGAGTTTTTGCTCCACGCCATTCCAAATAAACTGATAGCTAGATCCATTTGAATCGCTACAAATTTTAAGCTAATTACTGTTACTAACCAAGCTTTATCGAATAGGTTAATGAGTATTGAAGTTCCAACAAGCGTTAACCAAGCTTTATCACTACAATTTCATACGAAACTGATACAGATTTCGACTGAATGGAGTTGTGAGGATTCACGGAACACAAGTGCAAAGAGAAATACCAGGAGCAGAGGAAAAAGCATAAGAAGAAATCCATTGTTGCAGCAGCCACCTTAAGCCCTAGCCACACTCGGAAGCAACAACTTTTTCGGGTTGTCGCATATTATTTTTCTCCGTTTGCGGATTATGGTACATTGTGACACAAAGCCAGTCGAGAATACCAACATGTTGACACTCAACTCGTCTGATCCATTTGCCAAGTACAAAGACAAACAAAAAAAATACAATGAATTAGAACTTTTCTTTTCCTTGTCTGTTCAGTATCGGATTCCGATTTTTGTATTCATCTTGATATTTTGTTTTGCAGGAAGCACGGCCAGAGCGGAATGTGTGGAAAGAGTGTTGGAGCCACTACCTCCGTTGGCAGTTCTCCATCATTCAAGATGACGCCTTCGCCGCAACAGCAGCAAACCTCTTTTGGAGGAGCGACCAAGAGCAGCCAACAACAACCGAATGGAAGCTGGGGCCCTGTGTTCAAAAACAAGGACCATTTTGCGTCCTTGCATTTCTGTTGATACTGGCATGAAAAACTTGACGTACTTTATCATCATGGTCCGTTTTCCCGAGCTTTTTTTAACATCCTTAGTCTGTTCATGGGGGTATTCATGACGAGAGCAAAGTGACATGCTTTCTAATACTTCTAACATGCTCTCAGAACAGATTGTGATAGCTGCACAGTAAAATGGGCCCACGGAAATAACTGTAGCAAAATCGTTCAAAAATTTTTTTTTTCAAAAGGTGTAAAAAATACAAAAAAAAAGTTAATGCACTCTTCCCATCTATGTTTCTTTTTTATTTTCCTTGACCAAAAGTTTCATGTTTATCTGAAAATAGTCAAAATGTTGATGCTTCTCTCTATACTGATTTGATAATATTAAAATTAATTTTTAATTGGTTGTCTTTCAAAAAAAACCTTGCGGCTCTCAGGAATTAATTAAAAGCTTTGACAAGTCAACAAAAATATTTAAACAAGCTAGTTTACTTTCCCATGGGGTTCACCAGTCCCCAGTCAGATCCCTGGATAATGTCAGCACTAACTCGGATAGCCTCTTCCCCCTTCAGGTCACGCTGGTAAGCCAGGAAATGAAGGCATTTGTAAATGAGTGTGTACTGCTGCACATTTTGCACCATTCCCATACGCTCCCGTCTCATCTTGGTCACTAGTTGGAACACGTTGAAGGTCTTGACGTTTGACTCATCACTATCAGTTACGTTATCATCCATTTGTCGGATTAACTGATCTACAGCGATGAATACTCCAGACCTGCCAACACCTGCACTACAGTGTACTACAACTGGCCCACAAGCCTGACTATCTTGACTAGAAACCTCTCTGCTCCGTCTTCGATTTTGATGAATCAGTGTCTGCGTGTTTCGCACGAAACCGACGAGACACTCCGGGGAGACCACCCCAAAGTCCGGCCAGCTCAGAAAGGCAATGTGAATGATATTTCGAGGCTTGGATTCCCCCTCCTTTTCCATTGTGAGCTCAGAAACGAGCCAAAGGTGGTCCTGTTCATCTCCATCCTCTGACGCTTGTTTCCATGCAGCGTTAGAGGCCAGGGTGAGCTTAATATCGCCAAAGCAGATAGACCCAGATTTACCCGTTTCCCAGTATGGATAGCACTTCTCCTGATTCTTTTCATAACACTTGGTCAGCATTATTATGGCATCCGCCTCCGTCTCCCAGCACATTCGCCAAAAGTCTGCAGCCGTTTGCTTGAGTGGTCCCTGAGTACAAATGAATTCCTTTTCGTGTCGGTAGCCCTACAACAGGAAGAAGAACCCAAAACATTTCACATGAAAATTCACAGTTTTCGATCGATACGTATTTTGTGTTTAAAAAAATTTGTTAAACTGACCGAAACATAATTGGCATTTACGTAGTCATTGCACAGCCCTCCATTCCCTGACGTCGACAGAATCACTCTGGTTTTATCGTACGGGAGTATATTGCTGAAACGATTTCTGAAAATGTTTTCTGCTTTATTTGCAACTGTTATCGAGGCGTCCTTCAAATCTGCCCGTTTCACTGCCTCAAACTCGCCTGAAAAGTCCTTCCCCAGAAGCCACTCCGACGGAATTTCTTTTGTTGAGCAACTGATTCCATCTAAATTGTCTCTTCTTGCTGAAGTGCATACTCGCACAGCATATTTTCTTATTTGCTTTTCCTCACTTCGCAGCAGAGATCCCCGAAATGAGGAGAAAGTCGATGAAACCGAAGAACGCACACTACCTGCCATCTTTTTTATCGGCTGGGCTTGCTTGAACTTTCGGCGAATGAACGGCAGGGGCAATCCGAAACACGACCATTTCCTATAAATAAATGCTCCCACGACAAGGACAAGAAGCGATACTGCACTGATTATCACTGGGACCAGCCAAGCCGGTTCCCCCTCGTCTTCCGTCGGAACTGGCGCAGTGGAACTTTCACTCCTACGACTAGTCTCAATGGTTGAGTCACTTGTTACACTTGTGCTCATCGAAAGCTCAAGGTCAGCGAGTATTTCTTCAGAAAAACTAGGGTCGGCAAGACTTCCGTCGCTTTCTGTAGCATCCGGAAACAAGAGGCGTTTAACATTCATCCTGGAGAAAAAACAGCATTCGCAATTATGTGACACCTGATCTAACTAGCCCTGATGAATTATACATTACGAAACAGGGAGCCCGATAGTTTGTGATCGCAGTTTCATTTAAATCTGCATCTCTTGTTGTTGTATCGACAGGAACGCGAGGCATATGAGTGGTGAATACTGCTGACATTCATTTTGAGCGTTATCTTATCTCCCGTCCAGAAATAGGAAAAATCAATAAAGCTGATTGCTAATGATCTGCCTGTATGGTAAAACTGAATGGCACGGTGTACAAGTTAATGTACGAGAGAGAACGAGGTAAAATATTGCTAATCATGTGCATCCATGACTGAAACACAACATAAAAGCAACCCCTGCAATGCCAAAGACTTCAAAATCGTTGAAAGAATGACCTTGCAAAACTAATTTATTGCTACATTTTCACCAGCTTAATGCTCTTCGCATGAAATTTGTCGTTTGCCATATATGCCGTCATTCAAGACAATATCTAGTTGGAGCTAATATGCTCGACATACTAACAAAAATGACAAATGAAATCCGTAAGCTGCCTGAGCAGCAATGCAACATTTTATTAACAAAAATTCCTTTTTCTCTGGCTTTCCTTTGATGGTAAAATATAAAAAAACGCTCTTTTTAGTGATATATATTTAATTAGCAACAGTCTACACGTAGAAAATAAAAAATTAAAAAGCAGCTTTTTTTTCTCTATGAAACTTTCCGAGTAACAAGTTATTCTACAGTAGCCATTCTAGCGGCAGATTGCTTGTTTCCTTTTTAGTCGTTATTGTTAAGTTTGCAAAAAAATGAACAAAGTATTTTGCTGTTTTGAAATAGCTAAGGAAACAGATATGATAGACGTTATGATGGGTGTGCTTTTTATGAAAAAAAAAGTTGTTTTTTTTTCGCCGACATTCAAGCACCCATACTTAGAATGGAAAAACATGTAGGTATTCATAATACACTATTTTCTAACAGAGAAAAAGTTTTCTCTTGACGTTTTACCATTTTGATTCTCATGAAAATTTCTAGTTCATGTACATGGCTCATAGCCGTCACTCCCAGCGTGAGTAGCAAGAGCCCTGCCAGGGAGAACAGCAGCGGTGCAGTCATGCTTTTATTAAAGCAAGCAAGTTACATTTTATTGCATTGTACCTACTTTATCTTATAGTCAACAAGTAAGACGAGGTTGGAATTAGTGATTTTTTGGTGTTTTTTTTTTCGTTGCTGGACCCAAGCTTATTTGGAATTTGTAGAAACTTTTCCAATCAGTCAGTCGGAATTTTATTTTTTTATGGTTGAGATTTTAGTTACTCCAATAGAAATGCATATTGATACACAAATAATCGTCATGATTGCGAGTGTTGTCCCACTTCAACTCTGGTTTTTTACTCAATTTTCCACACCAATTGATTTAAATTGATTCCCATTAATAAAAAGTTGGGCCCGTTATATAGAGGAAACTTTGTGGAGTCTCGAAAACTATAGCAAGTATCCGCTGTGTGACGATACCAAGCAGAAGAAAAGTTGATTGGATGTGAGACAGAGAGAATTATTATAAGGCATGGAAATGAGTCGCCTTAAATGGCTGGCGGTACTGGTGTTCCTTGCCAGGACACAAGATTATACCCAAAACTTGCTGGATCCAGCCGAGTGGTGAATTTAGATTTGTTCATGTTACTGTTACTGATTATTTTCCCGAAAGTGATTTCTTATTGATGAAATTTTACAAGAATTTCTTCCATGCTGTATTTTTTATGTGCAAAGTGCAAACTAATGTTGTAATGCCATTATAAAAGGCTTTATGAATTCAAAGAACGATTCAAACAAGTATGCAATGCAACGCTGGATTAGGTTAAAAATATTTCGCTACTTTTTTACGGTTTTTAAAGCAAACGAAAATTGTGTGTCCTTGTGGTAATGACTTAAGGAAGTATGTCAGACTGGAGACAGAAGGGAAATTTTCCAGAGCACTTGGATCCAAGTCATTCACGACTCACTTGACACTAATACGAATTCGCTTCAGTATTATATCGTCGTTTTGTCCTGTTAGGATGCTTAGCTAACGTAAATATGTAAAGTTAGTAACAATAACCCGTTAGTGCCAAATTCGAGGAACGATACATCAAAACTTAATTACATGCTGTATTCTGACAATAATGATATGGAAAAATGCATATTTTCATCCAAAGCAATGCTAAGACAATTTATTTAGTCGCTTGGGTGAACTACTTACTATTCGGAAGTTGCTTTATTGGGGTGCATCAGTTTAACGCTCATCCTTAAAAAGTGATATTAACAATAATGATAAGAGATGACAGCATTTCATGACTTTTTACCTCCTGTGTTCTTAGCATGGTTTGGCGAATCACAAACGGGGATTAAAAACAATACACGGAAACCAGTAATTTTTTCGAAACGTTTTATGCAGGAACTGGCTATCGAGATTGAAGATGAAGATAGTCGTTATCAATGATTTTGCACATTATTTGGATATTTTTTCGGATTTTAAAATGGAAACACTTGGCAAAAAAATTCCGATGAGGCGGACAGTGGTGACTGTTTAAGTAACAATGTTTCAGGTGCTCAAATTTCATGTCAGTAAGTTACTCTTGTGATTAAAAACTAAATGAAGGCGACATTGAATATAGGGTACACTTATTTGTAAAATGAATGCAGGATGTAGGAAGGAAAGTGGGCAGGTGAAAGAACGCGGGCTCATTTTAGCGCTGTTGCATGAGCAACTCTTTTTCACGATCGGAAGTAGCAATGCAAGTAAATAACCTCAGTCGCTTTACATCATGGCGAATTGAGAGCTTAGAATTTCAATAGGACAAGAAACTTCAACTCCTACGTTACGAATCCTGAATAATCATCAGCCACGCATATTTTCTAAAAAACGAAAAGCACCATATTTTCTCGCCCTGGCAGACTTTTTTAGTCTTTCAGAAAAGAGTACTATTCTAATTTCCAGTATAAACCTAATTGGCTTGTTTGGAATTTCATTTGCTGTCAATCAAACTGCTCCCGGTTCTATTTTTTGGTCATCCAAACATCGTTGAACTTAGTTCCAAGCAGAAGACGACATCAGCAAAAAAGAAAAGCAAGCTGAAAAAAAGCTCTACACTTATTTGTATTTTGTACTAAACTTCCGATTGTGCTACTTACAACTTAGGAAATGAATGTTGTCTTCATAGGTGTGACGTGATTACTTCATACTGTAACCATGCAAAACCCCCGGAACAGACAGCCGTGTCTTTTCAGATTACCATTGTACTCGTAATTTCAAGCTACTCCGGGATCTTAACCTGAAGTTTGATTTTAAAAAACGCATAAACAGTTTACAAACGTATTTGAATATATAGGCCCTTATTTCACGTAAACAATCAATATTCATGTTCATTTTCCACCATTATTTGCGTAATGAACTTCCGTTCGAATTCATTATGCAAACACCTTATCTTCTCATTTAGTAAGGGCGCCCTTGGCTACACTCATCACTAATATTTGCAGTCGTATTTGACGCTTGTCATAATTGACGTACATTTTGTAATGATCGATTAGATCCACCAGGTACAACAACCGTGTCAACTAACAATCCATCTTAGGTTAAGGGGATGTGACGCTTAGGATGAGTTTGTGAAAACTCGTAGTGTTCACATTAATGCTGTCAAACTCATCGAAGAGAACCATCTTGAGTGAATGAAAGTATCGAGTGCAAAACACATTTCCCTCCCATTGCATAGAAATAAGATGCGCCAGCACAAAAATATATACCTTTATGATCGCCAACTATTGTGTCCGATGCTCTGTATCTCATGAAACGTACAAACTGTCAATCTACAACTCCAGTCCCTTCTTATCATCCAACATCCCGGCAATTCTTATTATTATACCAATAGATTTTTCGGCTGCTCATTCTTTACTCGTTTGGTAACATCATTCACTGAATATAATTCCTGAACAAACTACAAAAAAAAAACGCAGACTTACATATGTTCCTGGAAGACGTAATAAATTCCATTTATTTCCTGGTGTCGGTTCCTATATATTCCTCTTTTTTCACTCTCGATTTTAGCCAAGAAAAAAATGCAAAGAATTTTTTCCCTTCATTTCATTCTTTCCTCAGATAACCAGTTATAACCCAGAAAAAAATGACGGAAAGAATGAAAATCTTGTTTTCCTATTCTTTTTGTTCCATTTTTGTTTGGTTGCTTGCTTAAGAATTCGTCTCTAAGGGATTGTTGCAGAAACTTTAGACTCCTGCTTTATTTTTGTGATGAAGACTCTGGAGGAGAAAACAATGATGTATAGTTGTGTGCTTACCGTTAGAATTGACAACCTTTACCGCATCATTTTTTTTTTCCACTTTTATATTGTGGGGAATTTTTTCCCCATATTATGCCCAATAAGGGAGCGAAATATAATAAAGTAGACCTCTTAAAAAGGTAAAGTCTTGGCTCAATTGCTCTTTCATTTATCCTTTGAAATGGAAAAAGGAGTAAACACTTTGAGCGGCGATAAAGAGAAGGAGCAAGCCACGTATTTTCTGACAGATTACGACATTCAAGTATACATTTTCTCCTGCCGCACAACATCTCATAGCATTCAACATTGGCGCGTAGCTTTAGAAGTGTCATGTAATAGATAAAAACTTGTACAGATAATAAACCAAAAGCTGGAAGGGATTGTTGGTAGGATCACACTTAAAAAAGTCAAATGGTAGAATCAGTCATTACTTTATAGCCGGCAAAATTTGCATAGGACTCCCCCGAGACTTAAAGTCTCAAGAGGTATAAAGGGATGTCATCCAAATAATGTGATTGTACAAGTACCATTGAAAACTAATATTTTCTTGCTTATATCAAGAATTTGAGGGTACATGCGTTTTCATTCATGGCGCAACAAATATGACTCAAAATAAGCCTCGCATCTCATCTAATCCAGAGTATCGGCATTGATCTTGTTCCTTTTCTGCAAACTTTTTGCTTCTCAAACTACTTTTTAGGAGAAAAAAAGATGCCATTGTCATATCCGGTTGGCCCCGACAAGTGAAGTCTTATCAAAAAACGTCAATGTGCAAAAAAACAAGGTTTCCTCTTTTGTTAAACATGCATGTCAAAACTCCAACACGATGTAACACAGTTTGGCTTGAAAGAGAAAAAGATGAAGATCCGGGTATTAAAGTATGAAGCGACGAAAAAAAAGAAAGTGCCCATTTTCGGCACTGCACTGATTTGTAAATGATATGAGTGTTAACATAATATTTATTATCTGTGTGGGTATATTGGTCGAAAATATTTTAATTTTGTGTTTCTATCCCTGGATCCGCAGTCAGTCACTGAATGGATTAGGGTGCTGGTGAAAGAGACGGAGAGAAAGTGGCTGGAACGTTGGTGGCGGTTGTAGAAGGAAGAGTCCGTTGACTGGGTATGCTATATTGTAAATAAATACGTACGCCCCTGTTTGTTCCTCTTGCTTAGTTGCTTGCTGAGGCTGACTGAGTGACTGACTATTGGCAAAGTGTCGCTTCGACTAGAAACGGTTCAACTAGCTGTCGGATAAGCAGTTGCCGTTGTAAAGCTAAAAAAGCTCATTTTATTCGCAATTCAGCAGATGTTTCTCAACGTTAACAGGAGAAACACGGGAGTACTTGACTTCAAGTCGATATATGCATGTTATACAGAAACAACTGATGAAGTTCATGATGACGAACGAGGAAAAGTACAAAGGAGAAAGAGAGGGAGAGTGAGACAGGCATGAGAAAGAGAGGCTCCGAGAAAAGTCAAGTTAGTGTGGATGATGATGGTGAAATTGGCGGTGGTGGGTATTTTGGTGGAGGTCTTTGCTAGCCCTCGTGTTACGATACTGCTCCAGTTGTTCCTCATATTTTATGCGTCGAAATGTCCCATAAGGGGTCATATTCTGCCATTCTAATAGGAAACACATTTGGACCGATTCTTTCTTTTGGATGCACTCACTCTATGACTCTTGAAATGGCTGGACAAATTCATAAGTGAACTTGTGATTGTGCTGAGGCAATTTTGTACTCACGGTGAAAAAAGGAATCCTCTGTATAATGAAGCCTCTCTTGGTCGTTATATTCGGGGCAAGGTGCACAATCTCAGTTGCTTCTTAAAAATCTCACGCTCTTCTAGTTGACCTGGTGTGCAGCGTACGTTTTCTGTCCCCTACATTCCAATGCAAGTAGCTCCCTGGAAAAACATCGCGGTTAAATATTTGTGTCCATTTTCAGTTAATATTTTTCCTTAAAAAGTATATGATTTGTCATTTGTATTGCGCGAAACGCATCATCAGTTTGTCTTGCGAAAATATTAGAACCTAGAACGAATTTTCTATTTTTAACCCCATTCCAATGGTTCATTTGTTAAAGATATAAGCTTTCGCCCCGATAGCTACTTCATTTGGGCCTTATGCAACATTTTACGACAAACGCCTGTTCGGCGATAGAATTTCACGTTAGATGAGGCTTGATTTCGCAATTAAAAGGCGATATAGGATAGGCTATAATTTGCAAGCGTAGCTCTCCAGTAAAAATATTATTGGTTGCACTCCGCCACATCGGTGAATTTTTTTACATACAACATAACTACACCTCTGCTCAGTCAAGTTTTTGTTGTTCTTGTGATTTACCTTGTGATGATGTTCTTGTGATTTGTATCCCATTAAATGTTGGTTCACCACCAATTTGCCCTGCACTTTCTGCGAATGGAACAGGGTCCGGAGTTTTCCGAGTATCTCTAGAACCGTATGAGAATTTACATTGTAGTGAAAGTATATTCACTGTGAGTAGAATCTTCACTACAGTCTTTGCCGTGTGACATGTTCCTGTGGTCACTAGTGTGGGCTCATTATCATCCAAATTTTCATCTTCAGTGCCGTTTCATAATCATTATTCTTCTCTCCACTCTCTGGTCAGTTTCATCCGCACTACAATAAAATATACTTATTTAATAATTCAATTCATTCTAGTCATGTTCCCAAAAAAACTATCAAAACTGTACAAATTGGGGTGTAATGCTACAACACTTTATGTGTTTCTGCAGGCTGGACGACACAGTGTCCTCGACAATAGTTCACAACAATGGGAGCAACGATGTGTTCTTCAAGAACATAAGCCAAATCCTCGACGACCTACTTAAAGACTATGATAACAGCCAACATCCCAACTACAGAGATGGTAAGATGGCAATATTGTCTTTCTGATTCCACTGCTTGGACAAATGAGTTCATTTTGTGATGCGATTCAAAATCCTGTGTATGTAAGCTAGTACTCTAAGTAATACAATCATTTCTTAACAGTTGTTCTCTCAGATTTCATTCCAATGATAGTTTCCTTAATAGGTCATACAAATCTGTCTTGTTCGTCGTTCACAATGAAACAGACCGACACTTAATGCCTACATAAAATCACGCAATCACTTACCTCAAAAACAATAACGGATCAAGGCATCATTTTCTATGCAGCTAAATTGCTCGCAGTGTTGCTTTTATCCGATTTATTTGAGAAAAACAAAATAACTAGGCAGATATGTCTTTTCCTTGTAGAACTGATTACATCGTCTATGGTTAATGGCCACACGTGCAAAAGTTAAAGTAACTATAGCAAGCATTGCATGGACGTTAGGTAGTATTGATGATACTCCTACCCGCCCACCTTACTCCTTTCCATTAATGTGTATTATATAAAATGACAGGAGAATAATGACGAACCAAAATCGAATGAAAGCACATTCACAATTGCCTCTCGAAACATTTTTTATCATCGACGAAGAATATTCTAGGGAAGGAGAAGTTGGCGGATGAAGAGTATCAAGGTGAGGTGGGCTTAAGCTTCCGATTCTACTTTAACAATACTTTTACCAGATTAGGCAATTGTTATAGCGTGAATATCCAAATGTACACATGGTCATGGAAGACAGATAAGAAGGGAAAGAAAAACTTGTAAAGCAACTCCTTCCGACTGTTTCGAAACTTCTAATGTTGTAACTCATTCATGTTTAAGGTTGAGAATTGTAGATAAAAAGAATGCAGGTATTCATGAATTAATTTTATTAAAGTTTGACAGTAACATTAAAGAATGTGAACCCCAAAAAGTAACTATCAAAATCCTACTTTTGTATGTACTTACTTGCCTATAATTTAAGATTTAAACAAAGTCAAAATTATGCCAGAAATATGTTTCGCATGCTTTCCGTGTCCTCAACTCCTTGGAATGTGTGATGACTTTGGCTGGAAAAGTAGTTCCCTAGTCTTTTAACAGATTTTAACGAGCAAATACACAAGCTTTTAACAGATCTCGAACACAATGTTTATTTGAAGAATTGAAAGCTACATCATTCAGAGAAAGTGAAAAGAGTTTGATAGTGAAAGCGCTAGCCTAAAGGTTTAACTGGAATGTGTGACTTTTCGGAGTTCCATATTACAGACGACGAGCTAATAAAACTGCAAAACATCAACAATGAGTATTGTACATTAAAACAAGCTAACATTTTTGAACGATTGAGCTAAAAACACTTTAAGAATAATGTTTAGACTTTTAATGTGTTGACTATAGTTGCGTATTGAAAGAAGAATGTCTGTTGTGGCGTCTTTTGTTGCAAAGCTGAGCTACGTGAGCTCATGAAATTCAATGCATTTTAAGTAGGAAATATATCGAGTTCGAAAATAACTACCGGACCGATAGTAACGAAGTCTTTCTCTTGAAAGGGATTGCCATGCGGATACCGTAGCACATTTATGAGAGGACCAATTCCTCTAAGGATTTCCACTTTGGAAAGACGTTAAAATGTTCGATTGATTTACACTTTGATTGACTGATAGACAAATCGGCTGCATTTTTTTCGTAATCCTATCATGAGAGTAGCCCGCATGAAAACAAAAATTCGACGTGTTTTTTTATTTCCGGGAATTTGAAACCTTTCCAAATTGTAGGAATTATTTCCGAATGTGTAAGAAGTTTTCCCCTACATCGTTATTAAGTAGCGGAAGTTGCTTTATAGGAGCACCTCTTCTGTCTTTCTGTCTGTCTGTAAACCTTATAACTTTGAAACTACAAAGTGCCCAAAGTTCACAGTTTCCATAAAAACCGTCGATGGATAAAGCTCTGTCTGACAAAGTTTCAAGTTGTTACGTGGTCACGTTCCCGTGACATGATGAATGTGGCAAAATTTTCTAGTATGTTTCAATACAACTCATTAAGTTCAACAATTTCGTATCAAGGACGTGGGTCCGATTTCGTCACGTTGACGAAAGATGAGGATAATGCATAGTAAAATGGGAATTTTTTTATTGCAAATTGCGATAGTACTCATTGAGTACATCAATTTGTCGTCAAGAACTTGGGTGGAATTTCGTCACGTTGACGAGTTACGGAGTGACGAAAGTCGACGGTAATGCTTCGTGAATTGGGAAAAAATTTCTGGCATATTTCGATAGTACTCAACGAGTATATAAATTTCTCTTCAAGGGCCTGAGTGTAATTTGTTCACTTTGACGAGTTTCAGGGTTGAAAAATACGAAAATTGACGATAATGCTTCGTAAATGGGTACAGTTTTTATCGCACATTTCGATAGTATTTATTAAGTGCATCATGTACTGATCTGGGCAGGTTTATGGAAATACTTGACGGTAACTTCTGTGAGGAAATGAAATGACGTTAGACGATAGTTTTAAATTTGATGATCTATGATTCAAGAAAACTTCGATGAGAGTAATAATTAGAGTAGCCTCATAAGCACAAAGGTTACTAGGAAAAGTCAAGGAAATGTGATTTTTATTAAGTTTACGTTAAAAGGGAATTCAATTTACGAATTAAAAA
>VICI01000168.1:0-53792 GCA_019593645.1 Akabosia matsudoensis
AACATCTTTCTCGATTAAAGTATTTACTTAAACCTGGACCCATGTGCAATTTAATGTGCACAAAAAACAGACATATTTTCTCCTAGAAAAGTTTCAACATGATCACATCATCAGAAGCATCCGCATGGCAGCTATTTTTTTATGTATGAAAATGTTGGCTTACCACTACTTACTAGAAAGTATTATACAAAGCTATGTTCATTCCGGTCTTTGTTAACTACTTAGGTACATAATACGTACACAAAAAAAGACAAAACCAGAATCCTAAAGAATCCTACACTTTTTTTCTATTCACAAATCTCTATCTGTCTGACTTGTTCAAAATCCAGACGTATTTATTACCTACCATCACATTTTTATAAAACTGGCAAAGCCACCACTTGTCTGGAATTGACTGCGCTTACGCCATATCATGGTCGTTATAAGTGTTGTACGTATTTGTACTTAAGTTAGTTTTTTTAAACTTGACGGTTTAAAGTGCATGAAACGAATGTAACAATTTTAAATATAATGACTATATACTCTTACTCCTATAAACGATAAGAAATTTAAAAATGATACAATGTTTGAGCAAAATCGCCAGTTTAAAATAATGTGTCATGTGAGGTGGGATGATCGCATTGATATCGTGTTCGGCAAACTACAGAATCAGAGACGATGAGATAAAAAAATGTATCCTGACACTGACAATCTTTGTGTTATACCAGTACAGCTTTTAGATATTGAATTATCAAACCGTCTGAGAGTCGAGGGGATGTTGATCTGAGTGTCGTGTCTGCTCTTGTCGGTATACGACAACTTCCCAAACATGAAAATTAATGGATGACAAATATAACACTAGTATTTTATTGCATATCTTATAGCAAAAAATGCTGCTTCCTCAACGCACTGTTGTGTCTGTCTAGCCTTAAGTTTCATTCATTTTGTAAGACCTCCGTAAAATGCCCATGTACACAACAAGCAACGGTGGTAAATATATCTATTTGTATTTCTCCTGATTTCTTTAACTTATGCGGATAATTTCTTTATGCAAAGACACGTGATGGTGGTGGTCCCAGTTACTGGGGGTTTACTCAGGCGAGGTAACAGATACATAATACTTTATGTTTTCCACAAAAGCCTATCTATCAAAAGTCAACTATCCGGTAGACAGATATGCATGCGCATTGGCACGATTCTCATTCTTGACTAGCTGTAATTTTCAGTTTTCTACTCTAATTTTTTCCTTGTTCCGCATAATTCACAAAATCATCATCGTCACATCAAGACATCATGTAATCTGAATGTTACATGCTCTTTGATTTTTTGACGGGCTGATCAGCCCATGGTGAATCCATGTTACAGGAGCGACACAGAATACCTCCGCACGCGTATGCATGAGATGAGAATAGTACAATGGTACAGATTCCATTGTCTCTGTGATTTTTTGCCATCTCAAAAGTATTATCATCCGAAATGATCCTCTTGAGTGAGACTCTGAGCTCATCCTCCACATGAATGCTTCTGAACAGAACGATTTCGAAGATAAAATGCATACGAGCAAGAGGAAGTCAAGTGAACCGATGTACAGTGAGCAGACAGGCAGAAATATGTAAGTTGAAGGAACCGAAACAATAAAAGTGGCAAAAAGTGAAACAAAAAGCCGACCAAGATCATTTTCGGCTCAACTCCTGGTTATAATGATTGTGAAAAGTCTCATCATCCGAATAAATTGCGTATGGGAAAATAGGATTTTTTAACGTTTTTCTTGTTTTTTTGTTAGCTGATAATTCCAATGATGATTTTTTTTATCTCCGGCATTACTAGTAAATCTTGCAAAATCTCTTTTCAGCGAAGTTGGACAATTTTCATGATCATGAGCCCATGTGGCTGGTGTTGTGGTATTGTGTGTGAGTATGTGCACTGAAAAAATAAACGCACATGACATTCCACATTATATATTACGTCTAGTCGAGATTCAATGACAAGAAAATAGTGTTTATTTCTCTCAAAAAAGTACTTTAAGCAACGAGCCCGGTTAACTCAAGTAAAAGTATGACCAAGGTTCTTGTAGAAACACAAGGTTTCGAAATCCGAAAAAGACAAAATAAATTTCATTCTCATCGTAAACATCTCATTGATTTCTCACTGGCTCATTGCAAGTCAAGTCACATGTGTGATCCGCTAATAATATCAGATTATGCCTGGGGAGAGCTCTAATATGTCCTTCTCAGATCTCTCAGCCGTGTAGTATGACCGTTTCTTCTGCTCAGTTTCCCTCTGTTATGCATGCAAGAAGAACATGCTTTCCATATTGCCCTTCTATCGTCAAATCCATGTTTGACTTAACTCATCTAATGATACTTGATCCTTTTAAAATAAACTAAAAAAAACTAAAAAGCTAAAAAAAATTTGAATGTTGAAATTTCGTTTCAAATACAAACTCGGATTACTATTACTGATTACTATAACATGTTAACATGTAACTTGTTATATAAAGTATACAACCATGTGGGTATATATGTCTAGTTCAAGCATTCTGCAGTAAAAGCAGACAGGGTAATAGTAGTGGGAATGAAACCGCCAGACAAAACTGCTACACTCAAGACAAAAGTGATGAAACTTTCTTGTAATTTTTCCTTCACATCCTGTCTGACCCTGCCTATTTTTTTGGCTCGCAATCAACAATAAGTTTTAACACGTGGGCTTAAAAACATACTGACGAGATTTTGTAAGCTCCTATCATGAGTTTCGTCATAGACGCTTATCAGACAAGCATGAATCAACTATTATGTTTCTTTCTCCTGCGGAACTTTTATATGCCAAACTGCCACAACTTGTGCCTATATAAGCACCATACCGTTTTCTCTGCGATATCAGTATGACTCGGCTACAACTCCTTGGCAAATACGAGCACGTGATGCCGGCAAGAGGCATGATTGCTATCATCAAAAAAGTTGTGCAGAATCGAGACAGTCATGAGACTCCACCAAAATATTTCCCTGCATATGCATTATACTGCAACTGCTACTAGCAGACAGACATGTAATAGCTACGCTTTTGGAAACCCAGAGTTAATAATAAAGCGAAATTTGGATGATTTTTGCTCCCCTACACATCCTTCCTTCCTTCCTGTTTCCCTCTACGTTTGTATTGTCGCCCTGGAATACACCGGAATTTCATGATACCGCATGGTGCAAACTGTAGACAGGCTGTGCTATTACTGCATTTACTGCAATAAGTTTGTAGCGACAAAGCTAACAAACTGTGATATCCTATGCTTATAAACTTTTTATGTTAACGTTAATGCGAATAATATCTAACTTTAGATATCCTAAATGTATGGCACATACCGTATCTAAAACAAAGAGCTTGCCGGAACTTTCCATTTCTTCACTAAAAATTCAAAGCACTCGGAAGGAAGCCTGGAACGACGACTATCATGAGTAGAAGAGTCCAACATTTGGTTATCATTTATCAAAAGCAAGCATAAAGATAAGTTCCTTTGAGGAAGTGTTTTATATCAGACTGGTGTCGTGATTAGAGCAAATGTCTAAATTATAAAGATCGTTTGTTTTAAATGAAGTTCATTATGCGAACGTACCCTTCTCTAATCAATACCAAGTCTGGTTGATGTCATGATTGTTTTGGCCAGCCATTTAAAGAGAAGAAATATTCCGACGATGATTATCACTTCTATGATGCTCTTTTCAAATTTTCCTTTGTTTTTCTTCCAGCTATATAGTCTTTGAGGAGCATCACAGGAGAGCGCATAGTGTGAGTTCTTAAACTTCATGAAAATACCGCTGAAACATGCACCCTTTCTCCCTCAGCAAAAATAAACTAGCTTTTCACCGCTGTTGCCGTCTTATATTTATGCATATTGTATGAAGATGATATTAGAAAACATGCCAAGGCGTAATAAGGGTTATAACGACTGTGAAAAAAAACGTCTGAAAAAATTCCATTTTCTTGGTTGCATGCGTTTTCACCGAGTTTGGCTTTTGTTCACCCTCTTGCTCTCCTACCGTATCTTTTTACTCGTCTCTCCGCATTCAATGATATTGTGATGTAAATTGTTTCTTAGTTTGTAACTGAAACCTTAAGTATTTTTGGATTCGGTGATAGTACAGTAGAGACGCAGTGGTAATCACACTAGTTGGTATTCATCTGGTTGAGCCAACTTACTGCATCTTCAGCTTGCACTATTCATTTTTTTTTCAAATGTACATTACATGTCGACTCACGTAAAAAAAAAGAAGAATTTAACCAGGGTATTACTATAATGGAAGGAAAAGCAGCATAACTAAAGAGTGTGCAATGGATTCATGCTCCATAAAGTATTTATGTGCGACAGCCCTCTGACAAGAAACAAGACAAGTCACACAGGGAAAACATGGAAAAGGAGAATTTCATCTTTGCTGGGTAGGTGAAAAAAAGAGAAGTTGAAGCAAATCAGACTGGAAAAGGTTCAGAAACGTATCAGAATACATATTGGTCTTCGAATGACATGACACATAACGTAGTCTACATAGTCATCATCACGAACTTGATACATAATCTGATTCTTTTTTCTCAGAAGGTTATGAGATATGCAAAAAGAATGAAGGAGAGCACTGGGAGATGGGTGAGGCAATCGAGAGAAAAAATAAAGGATAACGCTAATAAAAACGGATGTACACAGAAACGAGTATTAACAGTTTTCGTTTGTCTACTCTGTAGGTCCTTCTGATAAAAGGGGGTTGTTTTTATTTTCGAAACAAATTAAGTCGTGCTGTTTTTTTGAAAATTATGGGCATGATGACAATTTTTATTAAATTTTTTGAAAGATAACACCAATAAGGATGAAAGACGGTATATTTTATAATACCGAGCTTTGTTAAGCTAATCCTTTTCCTTTATTCTCCTGTTAGTACTGCTGATGTGTAAAATTTTATGTTACTTTATTGCTAAATGACTTACAAACAACGGTATTTATACCAGAAAAAAGGAAGCGGGTAAAAGGAGCGATTTCAGGAGTGAGTGAATGCGTAAAAAGACTTTTTATGTCTGCTCCATTTCTGCACTACGATTTATCCCGCATCCGGTATGAACTGCCGGGCATCTCCTATGTCCCGAACTTACATTCGTCATGCATTAGTAACAAAGTCAAAAGGCCTTTCTCTCTGACATCAGTTCAGAGAAGTCATAAAACTCGAAAAAAGCTATAAACTATCAACTTTGTAAATCTTCCTTTTTGATGATTCTTCTCTACCTCCTGCCTGCAATACTCTGGCATCAACTAGAAGTCATGTTGTCTTTTATGAAATGAAATACTTTGGGTATTTCTTTTTTTCATACGAACGGCCCAGGGTTTTACGAGTGTGCTCTACATTATCATAATGATCAAGTTGATGATGTTGACGGAATGATGATTCATTTAGAGTGCTAATAGGAGGAAAGGTGCTTGACACTTCTAGTGTGTCTGTTGTATCCGAGGTTGCATTGGAAAGAAGCTTGTGTGTGGCCAAGTCAGAGCGAAACGCAAAATAGTACTTACACGTACCAAGTTGAATACCACACGTCAGCAAACGAACTGAGAGAGTTTGAGCTTTCGCAAAGTCAACGATGACTGTGCTTTATTAATGTATCCGTCCACCTTGACCGAGTATACTGGATATAATTCATGTATCACCTACATAAATAATAGCATTCGGTAAGAAGCTCAAAGCTTTAGATAAAATGAAAGATGAATTTTTGAGATGTGATCGAGCAAATACGACCAACCACACAGACGCATGAATATACATGTCGGCGAAAAAAGTAATTGACTTTTTTTATCATTACACATCTCATCTTCATTATGTTCATACACATGTCTTTTGCGTTGGCTAAAGGTGGAAAATGAAAAGAATAAGAAACGTACATAATGGCACTTAGCTCACAGATTAGACATCGGTTTGACATGATGAGATGTCTTTGCAAGTGCCAGTAGACAGCGAAAGGCGTATTGGCAAACAAAAAATATTTGCAAAAAGGCACTTGTATGAAATTCCTCAGATACACGCTAAATCCAAAACTAATATGTGCTCTTGTCTACCATAATTCTGTATTCCGTCTTTGTGTTCTGCGAATAGAAATGATTCATTTTTGCCAAAAAATTCATAAGATTTGCTAGTACATAAATCATTCAAGCACATACAATTACATAGTATTTACATGTACTCTACTACAGGGTAAGTTAAACGGGCTACTTGACACCGACTCAACACTATTTTCCAGGTAGATATAGATTTACATTGCCCGATAATGAATATGCAAAAAAAGATATCACATTATAAACTTCACTCCACAGTTCAATCCAGAAGTTCACATAAGATACCTACGAAGTAGTTTCATTTTAACTATGTTCACCAATAAACATGAAAATGCCCTGTAGCACAGATTTCGCTGTCATTGGGATTTTTATTGATCGTCGTTCGTGTGTTTGGATAATGGTAAACTGATACAATTTTTAAAGTGGGGATAAGTTTAACTACCTCTGATGGTAGACGGTTGTTGAAGCTTATACTTTCGTTATTATTATGAAAGAGATAATGATGTGTACTCATGATAAGCTCCTACTGTGCCCTTTCATTTAACTCTGGGTTCGATTGGATATGAAATGTGAGATGTGTGGATTTGAAATCGAAAGCAGATATGTAGTAAAAGATTGTATTCACAAGGACCGTGAGGTAAATAATGATTTGGTCAATGTCGATTTTAAACAGTTTACAACAGAAGCAATTTGAAACGTACGTCACTGCGTATTACCTTATTCGGTAAAAATTCACCCATTTAAATGCACAAATATCATAATTAATAAAGAATAAAGTTCTCAAAAGCATATGTTTTTCGTAAACGACTTCATGAGAAGATATATGTTCCCCCGGTCACCTAAAAAAATGACCATAATGCGTTCATAAGCGCGTATAATGGCATGCGCGTGTTGAGTATTAATGGCAGGGTAATCGTCCATTGTACTCTGAAAGTATTATTCGTTTAATCAGTACATTCCAGCTCGACAGTCACTTTCGGTTACTTTGTGTGGTGACGGCTTCAAACGATATATACTTACACTTTTTTATCCTTCATCAAGACCGACCTAAATAACCTCAAGTTTGCCCAGGGTTACTTTCGACAAATACTTTTGAAGCATGTGAAACGGGTGTATTTTTTGCCAAAACTTGTGCGAATTCCCGAACGAACCGTGTACTGTCATGGAATCACAAGTGGTAACTCAAAGAAACTGAAAACCCTCTGGGCATCAGAGGATACCTGTATGCTACATGAATGCTGAGAAACACATCACCTGCATATTTTTGTCATCATTATTAAGAACAGCAGCATACATCTTTTTGTCCATACATTTTTAACGCCAGAGTACCACACATTCACTTCTAGTTTTATCCACTACGACTACGACGTATGTGTATGATCACATAAGTTGATTGGGGAAAGTCGAAGAAGGACGAAAGAGCTTTGCACTCACATCTCGTCGTCATCATGCATGCGATCATGACTGTTTTCCATCACCTTACCTTGTTCCATGCGAAACGGCAAAAAATAGCAAGCATGGGTTTTCATTGCATCAACTCATCAAATACCATCACCTGTAAAAACGTCTGAAGCAACAAAGACAAGGGAAAATGATCTTTTTTCCTCTCATGTCCAATCTTATGAGTGTTTGGTATGTAAAGTGTTAAAAGCTATTATACGTAGTGTACTTTTACATGTATGCCTACTTATCGCAGTCACACAAAGTTGATTTTCTTGACTTGATTTTTTTTTTGCTGGAAAAAAGCCAATAACAAAACATAAAGAAATACATACTACCTTCTAGCAGTTAAGTGGAATGCGCATGGAATAGTCAAATAAGCAGTAAAAACGCTCAAAAAAAGTTTCTTTCTCAAACTGCTGTTGATGCTAATGATGAATTCAAAAAAGAGATTGGAGATACGATGCGTAATCTTAATTTTGGGCAAAGTACACGGTTCGGATGATATAAGTTTGGCTACACGTATAAACATTCATTATACGTACAACAGCAAACTTAATTTCGCAGGAGCAAAAAAAAAATTGAAAGTGAACAAGCTTCTCTGAGCTTTTTTTCAGAGATACGCTCCGTGAGCTGAAAGTCATTTGGATTCATTGCTATTCCTATTCTTTGCAAGTACTTTGGTTATACTATAAAAAAAAGTTTAGATGCCTGTGTTTTCATTTCCTATATAAACATAAGACCCATGTGAGATCTATCCTCAAAGGTATGAAATCTTGAAGATTACATAAGCCAAAGTATGCATAGGTATATTACGTGCAGGAATGATACGACAAAGTTACAACGAAGCGATCGTAAATATGAAAGAAAACATAGTATTATAGTAGCTTATAGTTTAAATACATCTTAAGTACAAAAAAAATTATACAAGTAAATCGTGCCTTTATTAGCTAGTCACTCGAACGCTTCATGTTAAACCTTCCACTTTTTTTTTTCCTATCAGACACTTTGGTCTTGTGCGTCTTCAAGACAAACCGAGTCAAGTTTAACGCTCCACGTTGGAAGAGTTGTCTGGCTGGATTCATGTAGTAAGACAAGGATTTATTATAAAAGCATGTATGTCTGGTTTGGAATGATATATCTGAACAAACATGCATGTTAATAGGGAGCTTGAACATATGCATACCTAATCGGGGCTGTAATCATAGTTTCCACTGTTTCATGTTGGTAAGGTATCAGCGTTTTTTCTTGGTTCGACTTCCACTCGCGTTGTAATTTTTTTTGCTAACTTCAGCAAAGATACAATGAACTATACTATGACGACGTAGGCTACACAAAAAAATGTGGTGGTCGAAGCCCGCTCAAAACGCCTTTGTCTTTCTTTCCATCGCTCCTTGAAGCTATGCTTATCGCGTTTTTTTCTTTTTGCTTAATTTATTTAACACAACAGCGGCGTCTCAACCAAGTGATCAGCCGAGCATGCACTACTACATGTGAAGCGAAAAGCAAAAAGGAAAAGGGTTTTTGAACGGGCAAGACACACGCTTTGTTTTGTTTAATCTTAGACTCTTCACGTGAAATATTGTCACAAAAAATACTTTGAGTTTCTTTGTTCTTTCCCTGACTTGAAAACATTCTGCGACAAGATATGAACCTCCATGTAGTTACTCAAATATACGTAGATACATCTCATATAACACCCGTTTATGTTTATATAACGTGCAACAATGGAAAATCTAGTCGTAGACTGCTCAGTAAAGTTGCTTTTCAAACCTTAAAATGTTTACCTTCACACAGGCCACAACTGCGTTTTTCCCTAGTCTTTGCAAAGAGTAACTCATAAACCAAGAACACCTTGATCAAAGTCAATTACCAGCTCAGGTCGGTGTTTTAATGACGAGAAAGGATTAGGTATGTGAGTGAATTTCTGTGCATAAAGAGTTGTAGCAAAAATTTAAGTTTGTATACTTTGGTATACTGAGATTTTTTTTGCAAACCAAACGTTCTAACCACCATGAGCGGTGATGATTATGCGATCTTTGCTCAAGACTAATATGTCATAGTCATGATCATGACGGTTAGTATATTGATGGTAGCAGCTATTTTTTATCCATAAACAAAAGGTACAATGCCAATTTCTCAGACAAAGTCATGCATGAGGTTGGGTTCGCATCATTTCTTTTATCTTTACCTATTTTTATCCTTTAGCGTTTTAGATTTTGTTCTCATATAATTTGCCGCATTGATGAATTCCTCAGACAGACAGGAACATGGCAAAGTAGGAAGAAGAAAGAAAAAAAGGGTAATGATAGCGATAACATACACAAAAGCAATACATTTCAGCCTCCATCATCACTTCTTTTGCTGTTAGTGCATGTATTACCGCACAAGAAAAAAATGTATGTTACCGACATCGGCAGACAGGTTATTTTCATTATGTAGGTCAGGCATTTGGATCAGAAAACAAAAGGCAAGGATTTCTTTAGTTTTACGCATGTCTCTTTTGGATGCTGAAAATTTTGTCACTGGCTTCTTATCACATGACCCTCCTGATTAACGCCAGGAGGGAATCAAGAGCAGTTTCATGTGTAATTAGAAAAAGGTGAGTGGCAAATTGCGAAAAAATAACGAAACACTGCAAAGCATATAGGATACCTATCTTAGACACAAATACGCATAAATTAACGAGACCCAGACCTATTAGCAATTATGTTGAATGTAGTTTCATTCAAAGTTTTCTTATTTCATTGCTGTCTGAATCCGTTCATCTGTTTGTCTCAATGCCACAAAGTGTGTGAACGTCTGAAAGTTTTAACTACGCTGTTTAGCATGAATACATATTATCAATTGCACACTTGTGGTTGTGTAACTATGAATGTGCTTCATGCGTGGGCTACACCTTTTCAGAACACTGTTCGAACAAGAACCTAGTCTAGTTATAAAACACCGGTTGGCAGTTCTGCTGCTTTTACAGACATTAAAGCAAAATTTAGTTTAAAATGTAAATCGTATTAAATTTAAGGTACATTCTCCATGAACAAGTGTGATTGTATCGCTATTTATGTACAAAACACTTTTATTAGCGTGAGCATTTCTAGAAAAATAATTTCTTGAGGCGAGACAGACCAATAAAGCAAACGCTTGCTCAATAAGCATCAAAAGTTTCATTAGACGCTATTTTTTTACTATTAGCTTTTGTATCATTGCTGGTCAGCATGCAATAAACGTGTTTCCGGTTGGTGAATTGGATGCTCTCCGACGAGACGTATCTTGCGCAATTTAAGAAGTACCTCTGAAGGAAGTACCTAGCAAATGCCTATGTGTTATTGAGCACTTATGGACAAGTTGAAATTGGCCAAGCACTAAGAAACAGGACAAAAAAAAAAAGCATCGGACCGGAGAGGGGTGGTCTTGTATGATAAACAGATAGAACACCTTTAGAGCCTTCAAAACTTACTCGCCTTCCCAACGAGAAGACCTTGAGACAACGCAGAATAAAGAAACACTTATTCTCACACGTAAATAAAAAGTGTTTTCCTCGTTCACCAAATGCTGCTTCCTAGAAAGCTAAAAACTGGCGTTGTGCAAGAAGTTAAAGAAATTCGCAAATAAATTATACGCTGTTTTTTTTACTTTCATCCTCGCAAAAATAACAACTTGACCGGCACAATAGTAGAGGACTTGTTAAGTAAGCCGACCTATTTTCCTTTCCTGAGAAGAAAAATGCTCATGTCACGACTCTCAAGATCGAAACTGTAACATTATGCGCTCTTACCAGCTAAGCTCACAAAAGATTCAACTGACCATAATAACAACAAATAGGTCTACTGTGCCCACAAAACTTTGATTATTGCTGTATCATGCAATGCGATCATGAGTGGTAAAGTAAATGTCAAATGCAAATGACCAAGAAATGGTGGCAGACAGACATGGCAGATGACACACCACAACTCAAACGGTTACCGTCGAGTCGACATTATTTCGGAATGGCTGCGTGCCTTCCAACATAACTTAAAGAACTTAAGTATGTATTTGTTAAGTTTCAATATATTTCCACGGACAGACATACTGGAATCAGGAATATCAGATTAGCCGGCCATATGCTACAAATGACATGAATTGTTTTGGAAAATAATAGTGTGGTTTTATTCCCAGATTGCCTTTTGTCTCTTGCTCTGCTCTCATTCTCATGTTTTCCTGGTCTGGTTCTATTATGGGCGTGTGAAGGGAAGGGAGATGCATAAAAAAGGGAAAGGCAAAGTGACGGAGAGTAGACAAAAAAATAACACAAAAGTATTTTATCGTGAAAATGCAGTTTGCACTTTGAACAAGCCAGAGTTGGGCCCGAATTTTTTTATTCAATTCCTTTTTTCATCTTCACCAATTTCCTACATCATTTACCTTATCAGAAACATCAGTCACGACACAAAATCAACAAAAACTCCAGCCACTCATCGGTAGTATGTACATAGTAGTACCTTTCATTGCGGTAAAATTACATACAACTATGCTCAAACATATCAAACATCGTTTTGTATAAAGCTTGAATTCATTTAAACTGTAACACTTCTTAAAAATAGATTAAAAGCATAAAGTAAAAAGGCAGGTCAGCCTCATTCATGATTGTTAGCTATTTTAGTGTTGTTTTCGTTTAATTTGTTGTAGCAGTAGTAAAGTTTTATTAATTATATGTTAAAGGTATACTTCAATCTAAAACTTCCCACCCGATTGTGTAGCGCTAAAAGTAGTATAAGCTGTCACCGGAAATTCCATTGACTGGATCGAGATTATAATATGATCCGATTTCATAGCATGCACAGGAACAGCAACGTGTGCGAAGAAAATTTGGAGGCAATTTAGGCTATTAATGCGCAATGTCAAAAATTTACCATTACGAACCCACCCGGTATTCGACCGCCGTCTGTCCGCAATGTCCGTATATCCGTTTTCTTGTCGTGCACATCCGAACACTGCCAATGATGAATGCACACGCGGGTCGTGGAAGGAAAACCCCTACTTTTGTCTACCCGAGTTTGCCAGTACTCTACGAAAAAATCCATACAAATGTGCATGTCGCTTGTCTGGCGTAAATGTTAGAATAACGTGAACTATTGTACGCTCCTAGTAAATGCGTTGCAGGAAATGGGATACGAGAGAATACGAAGGAATGGTCGACTGAATAGAGGTGACCTAAAGGGGAAAATCCAAATTCAGAATTTGGTAACAGAAAAGGAGTGGGCATAAACGCCATCGCATACTATAACAGTATATCAAGACGTACTGCTGGAGTACGTTTATACTTTCACACTTACTTGTTATTTTTTTTTATATACTTTTGTGTAGGTACTCTAGTACGTGATAATCCGTACCTAAACAACTATGCCAGTATGTTTCTACGAAGAAATATAAGGTAAGATTCTATCATCTATAGCAAAGATGTTATGAAGTGCACAAAATGCGTCGTCGCTTGTTCCAATTTCCACGAAACTACGAGAAAAGAGCCTTGGCTTTATTCTTCAAAACATAAAAAGGGAAAATTCACCGGTATACTACAACTTCTGCATACCCAATTTCAGTCTTTTATGTTCAAGCAAACAATCCAAAAGTCAGCGTAGAAAAAATTACTTTTCCCTCAAACAAGACATATTGCATTCTGATCAGTCAAAAACCAGAAGAAAAAATACACGAAAACATAACCATTGTACTCCTTGCATTTTTTGGTTTGACCGGACCAGTGAACCCGAACACTGAAGGGTGACATTCCCTTTTTTCCCATTTATTTCACAACATTTCACCATGAATCATGACTAATCAACTGTACATTCAGCCAGACATGGGCCGATGTGCTTATGTATATTGACTCACCAAACATTGATGTTGCCTTCTGCATGCTACATTATTTAATACAAATTCTCTGGAATTAAAGACAACAACATTTCTTCAAATTCCCGTGTAAGTTATACATACACCAATGCTTGAACATACACTACATAAACGAATTGGTAATTCTTCACTGCACCAAGTAAGTATGCATACCTAGTTTGCTCGCTTTTGCTATCATGCCAGAAAACTTTGTTATGCTGCTATTGTTTTCTTCTTCGCTGTCTTCGCTTCCATTAATATTAAGCATCGTTTTCCGAGAAAGTTCTGATAACTGGTTTTGTTTCAGTTTTTTTGGTACTTATCAAATGCTGATCACACTGGTGTGCACTAACAATGTATTTGCGACAGTATAATTGGCATTACTTTTATTTTCTCATAGCGTCTGGAATGTAGGCTGTGGACATTTCTTTTATCTTTGCCGAATTGATAACCAACCATGGAATAAATTCTTTTTTAGCGGAAAAGGCATCAGAAGTAATGATTTTTCGTTGCATGTCAGATTTTATGCATGAACCTTCAAAACCTAGATTAAATAATATTACAATTTCGTTTTCGTTCCGAGTCAGAGTCTATGTAACTGTCACTTTGCTCGGAGCTTTTGCATGATTTAGTTGCTTGAAAAAAAGTTGGGAAAGTTCCATCACGCATGTGAATACCCAACTGCAACTGCAACCGAACAAAGATGAAAGAGCGAGAGTTTTGCGAAAATTACAAAGTTGGCACATTGAGTGAAACATCAAGGTAATTTGTACTGATATGTAACTAGAAGCATAAAAACTTCACATTGATGTGGTGTACCACACCAAGTCCTTTTTCTCTGCTACTGTTTCGTGTTTGCAAAAAAATGTATGTTCCTGCTGGTGTTCAGTTTGAACCTATTTTCCAGGAATTAAATTTCCCCTAGTCGGATGCATCATATCCTTGTCGAAAGCGTGCAATCATATATTTTACCAAATGTCAACTACACGCAAATTCAGACACAAACGAGATAAAACCAAAAATCCTCCATGAATACATTAACAGACAGAATTTTGCCAACAGAAAAAAAATCGTTAAATCTAGAGAGGAAAAATGAAAGTAATAAATAATATAATAAAAACTTTTCCCTGGATTACTGCCGGAGAGAGTTCAAGGGTGTACAATATGCAGTCAGCGTGAGATCTCTTAGCATTGATGATGATGATGATTGTGATCACTGTATGATAATAGAGCTTTTTTTATTCTTATGATTGCGCTAGTCGAGAAGAATTTCACTTTTCTTTTCGCTTTTCCACGTTTTCCAGAGCTAGGCTTTTTTGCGTGGGGAGGCATCGTGATTCTTACTACGACATGAACTATATTACGCTTTTTTACTACTACTACGTCGCCGTCTCGTACGCCACGATTCCACTAGAGTTGCAAGTGCACAAGACATCTAAAACGCAGCATGTGGCTTGGCATGTGCTTTCAATTTTATTGATTATGCCATGCCCCTCTCTCCTGTCTTTATGTTATCCGTAGACATGGTCGGGGAAAAGCTTTCCTGACTTCCTTGTCTTAAAAAGAGGAAAATTAGCTGCAGACGCAACCAAGCATTAATAATTACAACAAAAAAGAGTAATAAAGCTCTGTCGAACATTATATCTAGTACAAAAATAAATGCCTTTTAAATGAGCGTCCACGTTCCATTGTTTCCCTCGTTTAATTATTTAATTAATTTAATCAAGCCATTCATTCAATTAATTAGCCTTGAACAGCGCCACTCGTCAGCAGCTCTAAATGGGAAACACTTCCGGAGTGATGCTTGACATTTTTCTCCTTTCTCGTCCGTTGCCTCGTTTATGTTTTCAGTTTTTTACTCTTGCCTTCATCCCTCCTCTGACGTGATGGATCCAATAATCTAGGGATTTTTTATTAGTAGAAAGTAAAGGGCAAAAAGGTTTTCTATAAGCAAACCACTCGCCGGTAGTAAAAATAGAGAGAGAGAGAGAGAGAGAGAGAGGAACAGCCGGAAAATTTTCCTGATAAACATTCCTTTCCACAGAACAAACTAACTATCAAACTTTATTTAGAGACTAAAGTAGTCACAGATTGTGTCTGCAACTTTTTCAATTTGCTTGTGATTCCATGAATCGCTTTCTGCCGTGAATATTATGATTATTGTTCATATTTCATGTACATTTCTCGCGTGAAACTACTTTCATGTTTATCATCTCCAATCTCCGTCTCTGACCGTTTACACTTTTAGTTTTTTTTTATCACACTTTCATTTCGATTCTCCGCTGATTCCATATAATCACAATACACATTTGTGCAAGTTCAACCAACCAAAATTCCAGTGTAGGAGCTTAAAATTGTATTTGTTCCCTTTCAATAATAATCAACCTTATCATTATTATTATCCCCGTCGAATATTTTCCTTGCTAATACTAACAAGCCGGTGTTTGATGGGATAAATGCATGACGCTCTTTTTTTCTCTCTCGCATAACTAATAGCATAAATATCTAATATAGAAAATAAGTATGACGGTGATAATGGTGATGATCATGACGGTATGGTGTGGACGTTGGCAGTCGTCTCAGAGAGACGAGTATAATTTAGCATAACATATTTTCCCTTTTCCTCTCAAAATACCTTCAAACATTCAGTTTTGTTTCTTCTTCATCTCTTACATACCTCAGACCTAATGCCAGGCAAACGAAAAAGAATTTATGTAGAAAAAATAAACCAGCTTATTAGAGACCGACGAACCGGCAACTGTTGTGAATAGATATATAGTATAAGAGAAGATTATTAAATTGAAAAAATACCAAGAAGTAGGTACCTTTCGTACCGAAAACACTTTCATACAACCTTTTTTCTCTTCTTCTCTACATTTCTTCACTAAAAAAAGGTTGCACCAATAGATCTGAGGGCGAAGGCAAGTTCGTCATAAAAACGCAACATGAATAGGTAACGAAGGAGGAATATTTTTCGGGTTTTTTGTATTCTCCTTCCCTCATTTCCTTCTCCATGTCCGTCCAAGTAAACACTTATAATTTTTTTTTGGATTGCTCCTCAATGTTGATATAATCGGTAAATTTTTTGCTGTGGTGGTGGTCGGTGGGTCGTGTAGTGCGCGCCGCGGCGGTAGTAAATATAGTAAAACGAGTGTGTAAAAAAAGTAATCGTAATAGTGAACGCAGTTTATTCACACGCTTGTCCTTGGAAAATGCACACACAAGCGAGGAAACAGGATTCCATCATCCGAAACCAAAACGAACAAACTTAATATCCGAGCCTTTTATGTCCATATAATATACTTGCTTTTATGTACATACTTTTTTAGAAGACAACGACAAGTAAAGTAAACCACCACCAGCAGTACTAGAATTTTTTTTTTCTCTTTTGCAGTAGCATTACATACTACTATGTTTTTTATGTAATCATCAAACTTTCAAATAAAAAAAAGTGATAAGAGAACACCCCTTTTTCATACATTTTCATCGCCCGGAAAATACTTAAAGCGAGGAGTCACCACTTCAGGATATCATTTCGTTGATAGTTTCTCTCATGAAATATTTGTTTTTGTTACTCACCACGAGTACATGTTCGCTTTTTTTTTCTTTGCTGCATACAATGATAGATTCCTTCCTAAATTTTTATTTCCGTGCACGTCCTTCCCGTCTTCATAGACGACACTACTCGTTGCGCATAATGATTGTCTTCGTAAATCATTGGAAACGTAAAAACAAGCAACTTCTCCCTCTTTTATTCCTGAAATCGCTATTTTTCCTCTTTTAATACAAAAAGTACACATAGATTATAATCACATACAAGTACTTTTACACCATATACCTATTAAACCCATGAAACAAACAAGGATCCCATAATAAATACATTAATTCCGTGTATTGAATTCAATTCACAATAAGAATCCCCACCAAAACATTCATCTTAATATAATAAATGAAATGCCAAAGTCTGCATTTTATCCTTGTAATCTATTACACACTTTTATTCTCTCGCTCTTTTCTTCTTCCTCTCAAATAAATTCTTAGCAAACAAACACAAAGAGTAAAATTGTAAGTAAAAGGAAGAAAATAAGAAAAAACCAAGAGAGTAAGAATAGGGATTAAATAGGGAGAAAAAAGTTGCATTTTATTCCTTATGTCCGTTCTTCACATCCTTTTGTGTATACCCCAAGAATTGCAGAATAAAAGCATAAAAATTGAGACAGACAGAGGGAGAACAAGTATACCTCATTAATGCTTTTATAGGCATATCGTCCGATTGGTAAGTAAGTAGGAGAATAGTAGTAGTGGTGGAACTGCCTTGCTATTCAATTTTTATATTACTGTACGCTTTTATAAGCATATACAATGCAGCCATATAAAACTCTTACAACACTTTTTTCAACCTTCCTTCATCTTTCTAAGATAGATTCTCTCAACGTGATACCCGTATATTATCATTTTTTTCCTACAAAGAGCATCTAGATTCTAGAAGTCTGTGTTGTACATACAAATGATAGCGTCGGCATGTACATCCATTAGATTCTAGACACAGGTTTCATTATATATATAAAATTATCTTTGCGTGTTCTATTCACGTTTTCTTTCTCTCTCTCTCTCTGTATGAAACTAGCAAGTAGTTATATCTATTACGTAAATTTTTATTGCCAATTCAACCTTCTCCACGGCTAAAGTCCTTTTTACTTCAACATACAAAAAAAATCGGAGAGGGCTCCTTCACAAACTACGATAAGGAGTATACTCCCACACTCACTAATGCCTATATAGTTTTATCTCTATCTCCAGACAAGATTGAACCTGAGCTATTTTTGATTGAGCTTTCATTTGAATCAATTTCTTAAAAATTTGCTGTCTCGCCAGTTTACACTAATACTGAACATATCCGTTCCCCAGATTAAAAAAACAACATATATTTCCTATGCTACTTATTTTTGGGGAGCGGCATTTTGGGGAATACGCTTTTACGCAGGCTTTACTATATTACTACGCAAGAAGACCTTATTTTAAAAGTATTATTAGGAACGAACAAGATGGAAAGGAATACATGATACCAAAACACAGAGAAAAGTCTAGGCAGCTAACATTGATGATAGAAAAAAAAGCCAGCCAGATAAACCATTTCACACATACATTGTACGCAAAAAAAACATTGGTTTAGGAATCCTCTGATAACTCTGATATGAAAAGACTGGTGAATGAGTCGGTTGGTCCCCGAGACAGTTTTTTTAATATTCAAACTAGCGTAGGACTGTATCGCTTGTAGTAAAGGCGTAAAAAACTGTGGACGCTTCTAATATTCAACATTACTACCCCAACCGGAGAAAAAAAAACTTGGAAAAGTTTTTCACACACGTAAAGTATACTATGAAACAAACCAGCATACTTAAAGTGTGTGTCTGAGTCTCTGTATGCTGCAGTGTGTGTGTTTATGTATATACGCAAAAAAGCAACTTATCCTTTTTTTCTTGTAAACTTTCTTACTTAGTTCAAACTTGACTAGTATTTCCGAACACACATACAAAAAAAAAAAAAAAAAAAACGCCAGCCAATGCGGCATATAAAATACATGTCTTTTTTTGGTCTACGACTTTCGGGTATGCTTTTTTTCTCTTCTCTATACCGGCATCTTCTCACATGCAGCATGCCATCCACATGTAGCCAGAATGAATGGGGGGATCCGAAAAGCACATTCTTGGCGTTTATATGAAAACGTCCCTCTGTGGAATGCACTCCAAGTTTTGTACAAGAGAGTATACTAAAATGTAGGGTGGGCTCGAGGTGGGGAACATTAACATGAACGCGATACAGCTTGATGGAAAATTGAAGCAACTTTTTTTTTCTCCCGATAGCTTCGTTTTTTGACTGTGTGTGGGGGATCCTGTCTGACTCTGAAAAAAAAAATTCAGAGAAGAGGTGTGTTATGTTATACATTATATGCGTGTATAACATATAAACTTTAGTGGTTTACTTGGTACGATAAGGTATATCAAAAAAAGTTCTTATATGGGTAATGTTACAATGTTAAGACGAGAAGAAAAAAAGATGCCTATGTCTGCTCCGGCTTCGCTAGCTTCTGTCCTTTTCGACTTGAGTGCTTGTACGGAGTGCAACGCTCGTCTCGCCTGCCTTCGAAAAATAAAAGTTAATGTTAAAAGCATATTTCTCAATTCCTTACACTTGAAAATCTATAATACAAAATTGCTTGTGTGAAGTCTTGATTATTTTTGCACAAAAGAAAAAAAAACGTGAAATATTTTGATCGTCATCGTCAGCATCATCATTTTCTTTCTTGTGAGCAAGTAAAAATTGTCAAGCCGGCTGAATAAGAAAGTCACCTTTTCTGCATCGAAGAAAAAGTTTTTTTTAACCTGCTACGCTAACAGCTTGTCTCAGATTTAACCCAGAGAAGCTCATTAAAGTGACTAGTGACCTGAGTGATTTGGTTCATCCAAGTGTAGTCTACCGAGGACTGTGTCTAAACAAGTGTTTTTAGACACCTGAACACATTCTTTTTGCAAGTTAAAACAAGAGGTCAGAAATAACATTTTGCAAGCAACATATTTTGGAACAGTTTGGTGCCGCCGGTGAACTGAAGTCGTACATTCAAGTGTGGAACAAACTTAGTTAGGCAATTGTTGTTCGTAAATATTTTGTAATGTGGACACCTCCAGATGTCAGAAAACAGTTGTTAATTCCCGGCTAATGTAATGAACTGAAGAACAATTTTGGTAGTCTCCAAACAGAGTAAAATTAAGTCAAGCGATTGTCCACGATCCCGACAAAAGGCAGGAAATGGGAAGCACATTAGTTTCGTCGCCTGTTATAGTTCAGCCTACTGCAAATCAGAGTTCTGCTGATGACCTACTACTTCATTCAATAACTAGTGCCCTCAGTCAGAGAAATAAGGTGAGTGAATTTGTTCCAGTTTACAATATATTTGCCTTCTTCTTAATCCTTTCGGCTTTCAAGATTGTTTCTTGTTTTCTTTCAACAATTTTTTACTAAGTAAGTAAAGTGCATCTCGTTACTTGTCGGTTTAAGATTTTTCTCCTGTCTTGAGCACGACTTAATCACGTTGTCCAGCGAGTATGTCATCTTGTCATCATACCGAGCTAGCCCAAGTTGTTTACCATATTGTGTGTGGTTTCCGCTTTGGTCACCTTTTCTTGTTTCTCTGTTTATCTAAAAGTTAAGAGTTTTTAGGATTTAGGATGTCTGGCGGGATAAATATGTGCATGTGTTTTTATTGTGATGATTTTGCCACAAGACAGGGACAGTTATCTCGACTCTCTTTTTAGTAATAAGTGTGGAAGATAAGCAATTGCCAGTGGGTATTGCATATCAAGTTGAGTTTCTTTTATATCAAAACTAATACAGATCAGAATCAGAAAAGAATAACAGCTTTCGTGACTAGTGAAAATGAAATATTGATGAGCCTGTTAAATAAATAATAAAAGACCTTCACTGTTATGATTCCTTTTTATATGAATTTTTTGGGCTAACCAATTTTACAAATCAAACGCAAGAGCCTCGTCGTGTGTCCAAATGATTCTTTTACAAGTATCATGTACCGTAGCCTGTAGGGTACCGTATGTATGAATCTTTTGGGATTTTTTTTTGTGAGCAAAATCATGTTGATAATCATGATCGTCAATCGCCAATATGTTTAGTCTTTTTCCCCAAAAAATATATACATATCTTTTTAAAAACATCACAGAGTTTAAGCGAGAACAGTTAGTACCGTATTGTGAGGTTGTTTTTTAGGGGATTCCTTTGCCTGGTTCCTTGCTGCTATTATTATCCTTCGCGTATTATTGCTCGCCACCTCCTCCTGTCTCACTTCTTGTGTGCGCTGAAGTGCCTGCACGCTTTTTTGCAAATGTCTCAGAAATGATACTTTCAGTCTTATCAAAAATGATATTATTGGGTTTATTGGTTTACTTCAAGTTTGCTCACGTCATCGTCAAACAAAAAGAAAAAAAGATTTCGTATGTAATGTAGATACACTTTTCTTTACATCAAATAACCAATCTTTGAAAACAAAAGAGAAGTGAAGGGGCTGCACAGTTTTGTTTCAAGAAAAGACATAAAAAAATCTCTCTTGATTTGTTTGCGGTACTTGCTGCTGCTCCTGGTGTAATCGTAAAGGATAGTGTTTTTTATATATTATTATATTCTTTTGATATTAATAATAGTAAGTCAAGTTAAAAGAAGGAGGAGAGAGGTCCTCTAAGCCGGTTTCCGTCGCTCGACATGTGTCTCATTTTCTGTTTTTTGTGTGCTTTAAATGCATAAAATATCAACCTTGTTCTTTTTGTAGTATTCTTGTGCTACTCCACCAAGTTCTTCTCAACGGATCTCGTTTTTTCCCTTTAACAATTTATAGGGTCTTGGTGCATTGCAAGTGCACTTCGGGTGGACGTGATGCACTCGAAGAGTGTAATTTTAGAGGTACAAAAAGTAGAGGCACGCTAGGGAATATGTACATGGTTGGCTATATATAAAATATTAGTTATGCAGTGCAGGGGTACATCTGAAAAAAGAGTAACAATTTAACTATCGTCAACATCTTATCATGAGAAATTGTAAGGAAGGGAGGATGTTTTTTCATCAACAGAAAACCTTCTTTGATTTTTGATGCATTTAAAAACACCCTGGCTCCCCTTAGAAGTTTACTAGGTATAAAATGAATACCTATATTTTTCTATTAGTGATGATGCACTTATAAAATGAAACACTTCATATAGAAAATTTGCTGTATATAAAAAAAACGCAACGAGTATGCATGTATGTCTGGTTCGTCATGAATGGTCTTTTTTTCTCTTGTGGCGATAATGGTTTGTGTGTGTGGGTTGCCTATCTGAATCATTGGTAACACTTTACTTTTTATAACTTGTCCCTCTTGCTGGTTTTTTTCTATGCCAAAACTGTAGCCGGTATATACATAACTGACTTGGCAATTTTTTTCTATTGAAAGAGTTAGACTTTGATAGGTTGCTGGCTTGAGGTTATGCATGTTCCTCTGTGGTATGCGCGAAAGAAAAAAACAGATATCTCTTTTGCCGGCTTCATGCGAGCTTAGTTACCTACTGCCTACCGATTTAAGATTTTTGCACCATATGGTGAGCTTTTTTGCCTAGATTGACCTTAAATTTGAGCCCTTTGCGGAAGTTTCCAGGTTTACGCATGTGTCATTAAGTAGGAACTCATGAAACGTGTCAAGTTTGTTGTGTAAATTTTATGCAACAGGGGGACCAAGAAGGGTGTTATGGACTCATAAAAGTTGCAATTTTTTAGTGCTATTTGGCGAGAGAAAAAAACTCCGTTATTACAAATTTTTGGTATCAACATGAATGCATAACGTGATCATCATGATCATCATATTACTATTTCGTTAGCTAATGAACATACTCAAATTGCATGAGCTAAAACTATTGAATTTCAAAATACTTTCATGCTTCGAATGCACAACTGTTTTTATTGTACCAAGAACGGCATTTTTTTGTTTTAAAAAAGGTTTTCGGAATGGCGGATTCATTTCATTGAGAGCACACCAGAACTGAGAATCAATGAATAGAAGAGTTGTTGCCTATTGGCTACACACGGTGCAAGAGTAGATTTGAAAAAATTGATACTTGCATTGTTTTTATGGCATTTAAAAGAAGTGAAAAATATTTGAGCTAAATGTTATTTATGTGCGGTAATCTGTTTTTGAAGTGCAATTCAATGAGAGCTTTAATGATAATTAGTAATTAGTTTTCGTTTTAAGGCAGTATTGTTTCGGTAAAGTTAAAGGATTTAGTTGGAGTTGATGATCTAAATGAAATGAACTTGAAATATCAATTGGGGGTTTTTAATGTTTGATTGTAATATGTATTGTAAAATAAGTCTTAAACATAATGTATGTTGAGCTTTAAGATTGTTTCTTAAAAGCTAGGCCAATTGATTACAACATTTAAGCCTGCCTTGCAATATTAAAAGTGCGAAAACGATAGCTAACAGTTTAAGCTGGGCAAAAGATTTTGGCCTTGCTTTATATTTACCTTTCTTAAACAAAAAAAAAATACTTTTGTATTTTTCATGATACACGCTGGGCTGATGATACACGACAGTTTGCGCTACTTTGAATGATAAAGTGAAGGCTCTGTAACATATTTTAACTGCCATATGGACAATAATAAAATAGCCTTTATAACCCATGCATTGCCATCGTCGTCGTCATCATCTCGTTATTCACTCAGAGATCTCAAAATATGTTATTATTCTCATCATCATCATGCTACACTTGGCATGCAGTAATCATTGCTTTCACAATTTTTTTGTCATGAAAATCATGGTGATGACGTTGGTAGTGATGTGGTTGGCTCTGGGTTACCACGGCTTTATTCGCAAGCAATTGTGAGATTGTCTCCTGTTTTTTCTTCGTCTTATGCTGCTATTTTGGTTGTTGGGTTAGTGATCATTTCAGCATCAGTTTACCGTTGTGAAAGTTTGCGTTTCATTTTCTGTCTGTTGCCATATGGAACCGATTTCTTGTAGCTTCCGAGAATCCCTTCTCTCCCACGACTAATTTTTCGTCCTTGTCTGGATGGATGGATTTCGGACAAGATGTATTGCATACAAATAACAAGGCAAAGAAGCTCGTTTAAAAAAAATCTCAGTGTTATATTTGGCCAGTTACGCTTGAATTTTTCATGTAGGTGTATCTAGCAAGAGTGAGACTGCAGGTTGTTATGTGATCTATTTTTCTTGATTTCCTCTGAACGCTTTGATTATCGTATGAAGCTGTTTGTTTTTTTCCTACCACGAAGCCCAAGGAATGAAAGTCCCTCAAGCGTCCATATGGACACGCTTGTTTTTCTCCAGCAGCCTTACTTTCATAACGTTAAAAGCGGGAGCGTTGTTTTTTTCGTAGGAACGAAACATTACGTGGCATTTTCTTCCATATGGAATTATGTAGAGCGAGCGGATGTCACTATTTTGCCTAACGAACGCTTAGGTTCAATGTATTTTCGAGCTGTATCGTACATCGTATCACACAAAAACTTCGCTTTGCATCCTTTCATTTTTTTTTCTCCAAACTAAATTAGGCAAACGGATTTAATGCCAATTTTTCTTATTCTTTATGTTCATCCTTAACAATGATATCAGCAAGTCACCAACAAATTGCTCTCATTTGGTTGAAGCTAGCTTAAATTAAATTTTCCACGTTGTCGCATTTTCCCAATTGCTTTTAATAACGCTAGGATGGTTCACTGCTCGCCCTGACAAGATTTCTTTTTATCCATAAACCATATCGACATCTTCAGCCCACCAATTTTCAGTTAACTTTCAAGTGTCACTGTGGGCGGATTGAGGATTCTCTCCCAAAAGCCGGTGAGGCAAATACGAGACAGGACTTTGACTATGGCAACAGCGTTTTATTAGTTTAAAATCAAATCCAATGCATGCTAATACTTCTAATAGCTTTCGTGAGTAGCTGAGCTGCTCTTTCTACCCATGGTGGTACAAAATACGATTGAGCACAGGAAGCAACAAATGAATACCGGAATATCATTCAAAATTACTGCCAACTTGAAGTGACTGTGAGACCAATTCAAAAGTATAAAAACTCTCTTTAGGCTGTTGTGTGTGATCGAAGCAATTCATATTTTTTTTTGTATTTCAAGCTTTTTGCAAATGTGGTTATATTATTTATGAAAATAATATCCAGGAAATAACATGCAAATCCCTTTTTTCCTGCTTATTATGTGGGGAGCACGATGTTTACTAACCGTGCACAGATTGCACCGATAGAGTGGATGTGCCTCCACACTGTGCGCTACCTTGGTGATTTGTTAATAGGTTTTTGTCATTCCTAAAGCTTGTAACCATCGTCTGCTCGGATTTGTAAAATATTAAATGGTTTTTCGATTGAATGAATTAGCAATTCTCCATTTTTAAACACGAGCTATCAAAAATACTCAGAATTACTATGATTTACTGGGAGAACTTAGTCGCATTTATTTGAGCATGTTTCACAACACGACAAAAACGGTAAACCGAAAACTTCATCACTATTTGTCACCATGCCATTCATAATTATATCATGACCGGTCGTCATCAAGATTATTACACCGGTGCGTGTAGGGACACTATTTGTAATTTTTAATGACCGAGATCTATCGTCAGTTTTATGTAATTGAGGTTTATATTAAGTGACGATAATACAACATTAAGAATGGAATAACATTGTCGTTAGGTAGCTTATCCGCGTGTGCAACATGATATATGAGGTCATAAACCACTTATCTACTGTGAAGAAATTTTTTCGTGTGTTTATTGTTGACTGATACGGGTTTTCGAGCCAGTCGCCAAGTGTGCAAATAAAAATTAGTCTGGAAAACTCCTTTCTGGATGCTTCAATTGCAAAAAAATAAACAAGGTAGAACGGAGTCACATATTCATACTTTTTTCCTGGTAATATGCATTATCTAGCGATTGTAAAAAATGTAAGGTAGAGAGGGAGAGAGAAGCAAAATGTGAACACACAACCGTTTTCGAGGTATGAACCAGCTCCATTCAAATATTTTTGGTTGGCTTATCGTAGAGTGAAAAAAAGTGGAAATCCTTGTGTTATCAATAGGCCGACTATTCGTGAGGTCGTACAAACAAGTATCGTGAAGCAAGCAAGTTTTATCGATGGTAAACTTCCAGCAATCAATTTATATTTTTGTTTAGTGAGTATGAGCTCGAGGGATTTCGCATGTATAGGATGTAGGTAAGTGTTCTTCTCTTGAAGACTTTGAAAGGAACAGGAGAAATTGATCAGCGAAGAAATATGCAAGTTGATTTTTCCTCATGTAAATGTTACAAGACAAGAGTCTAGAGAGAAAATAATACATACAGACAGCATGTGCACATGATCGATTTAGGTTAGCTTTCGGTTGCCAACCAGAATTTATTTATTGGTTGGGGAAAAAAAGTTAATATCTCCTCACCTCGACTGGACCAGGACTAAGTCAAGTCAAAAAAGAAGTTTTATCTTGTGTTAAATACGTAAACTACTGTGTACTCTCAAAACTTGAATGATTAGGACGTGAATAAGAAAGATTATAATGACATTTTCGCATACATTGTATCCTTCACTATCTGGGGGACCGACCCGAGGGCAGGATTTTTTTCGTCTAGGTTCATTTAAAGTTTTCTACCAGAGAAATAAAACTGACGAACTAAGCTCGACACTGTTTATAATCTACCAGATATGAGCTTCAGCGACACAGCCACGAAGCAATATTGATGTTGTACTTTGTAGTTCGCAAAGTCGGCAACATGACATTATAGGTACTCAGGGCTTTTTCATAACCTGTAAAGGTTATGATTTTTTATATATTTTAGGTGACTTGTCTGGGGAGAGACCAACCTTAGGTGGCATTTTCATGCTTCCTTGAGGCATTTAATTGAGGCGAAACATATTAACGTAGATTTTTGTTCAAGACGAGCAATCACACACTTTTCATAAGTCTTAATTTGTATTTGCAATATATGATGATATCCAGTACATGATTTGCTTTATTGCCAATCAATAGCGATTCTTCTGCATATTAGTATTCAGATTTAACTTTGACGATAACGCGATATCACATTAGTTTTTTCCTTTTCTTGAGGGCTAGGCCAGGTCGAATGAATATTAGTGAACGAGAAAGAAAAACACCAAATTTAATTTACATTTTCAAAGAAGGCGAGTCATCTTAACATGTCGCATTTATGCTATTTTATGGTTTCTTTCGTCGAATTTTCGCTTCACCTTGGGTTTTGGTACTTGTCTCTGGTGATGGTGGTGTAAACTTGCGGAGTTTGGTACAAAATCTATGTGCATTACTATGACTTTTTTCTTCTCCTTGACGAGTGAAGAAGCATTATTGCTATCGACTGTGCCTCCTCTCATCTTTATTATGCCGGTTGCTCTCGAATTCATTTTCCCCAACAAGCTTATCTTGAGGGTGATTATGTTTCGTTAAGATTGTTTTAGATGAATAGTTGAGACCTTCTAGTATATTACAACCTCTAGAAAGGAAAACGAGAAAAGAAAAAGTAGTTAATGTGGTGCATTATGTTGTTATGCTATAAATACACCTAAAATCTTTTGGTAGTTCTATTGTAATAATGCAATAATGGTAATAATACGGTTGTAAATGCAAGCCTGATCGACTCTCAGTCTTGTAACGTATCACTACTTGAAACTTGTAATCTTTCTTTTCAAACGGTACAGTTTTTTGGATCTCGTCTGAGAATAGCTATGAGAGCGAACCCAAAAGGAAGCAATACAAATGTAACGGAACGGATATAGGCATGCATTACAAAGAGACCAAAGGAGCGTTGTCCTTTTCTCGTTTTTCTGTTTCTTGTTCTTTCTTGAGTGAGTAAAAATAGCCAAGTTTGTAATAGAAAGACGGAGAAACATGAGAGATTGAAGAAAACTAATACACATAAAGCCGGTTAGTTTACCTGTGCGTTTTTGTGAGTACGCTCATGACATGACATGCTACACAAGTATAATATTATTCACGTATACTCTATATTATTTGTTACTATATGTATACGGCACATTTTGGCCAAGTATACCAAAAGGAAAAATACCGGCTTCCTTTTGCTGTATTTGGCAAAGAAAACGTGTGAGAAGTGCACGTTACTAAATACAAGTGCATTTCGGAAAATGATAGTGACTTGTAATGCCAAAAGGTGAAAAATGGTTTAAAAGTTGGCTAGGTAAAAATAGTGGCACACGGATCCGGTTCGTAATACTTAAGAAGATATGATGGCATCAGGTCTGATGACAGTTATTGTGGTAATGAATTGTGCTCAGTCTCCTGAGCTTACTACTTATTATTCACCTTATTGGATAAATCCTGAGACAATAAAGGGAATCCTCCCGAGAAAGGTTAGACGATGACATAATAACGTTAATTAAATTATGATTGCGATAATTACGAAGTCAAGAGACACTTATATACCATCATTGTTGGTTTTTACATATCGGGTATTTTGAAAGCAATCTTACATCCAAATTTTTGAAATCTTCTCGTTATTACACACATGCATAATTGAGACAGACTTTTTTTTATCTGGAGGAGTGTGTGGAAGAGAACAATGTCGTCTCAAGTGTTGTATGATAACGTCAAAACTGTTACCCATTCTGTTCCCACTTGAGACTGACTTAGTGATAGAATGCTCAGACAAGTGTTTTTTCGGGTTCGAAAATGTGGAGAGATGTATGACGATAGCGACTGGTGTAGAACGAAGCGGCACGTTATTTCTTGTCATAATCAGTTTTTTCTGCCGCGGACTAATGGCCCCATGTTGATCTTTCTAATCTTGGACTCACTGATTTTTATCAGTAGAGAATTCTGATTACGTTCCAACAACAATATTAGTCCCACCAGTCGAAAACTCTGATGTTCGTGAGTGAACTGTCGTTTCTTTTTTTGGAAGTCATTGGGCTTTGAGCACTAATCGTATTATACCAAAATCATGTAGGTTTGTGTTGGTGCAATGACAGTATTCTGTGAGCCGCAAATGTAAGTTCAACGTCTGGAAGCAATAAATTCGGTGGTGGAGGTGGCATGAAATGACATCCATTTTTTCACGACTTTTGGTTACTGCTGGTTCTCCTTGTTTCGTGGAGGTTATCATCTTCCCATGCCTCCTTTGCTTTTTCCTGCCACATAAATTTAACCCGAATAGGGAATAAGGTTGAAAGTTAATGCACAATGCATGCATGTTTACTGTACGATAAGAACCAAATTTGATTTCATAATATTATAATGGTCATAATAATCCTACTTTTCCTCTGGTTGCTCTTCAGAGTGAAACAAAAAATCTAATGCAAGTATGCACGATTTTTGGGAATGATAAAAAAAATACATAAGTGTTTTGTGGTTTTTCATTTGAAAAAAAAAAAGAAAAACATCTATTCAAACACGGTCGATAGGGTTTACCAAAATAATGTATTTTCTCCATCGGTTTCCTGTGCTTTATATTGCACTTACATTCGTTTTTATCGTTGAGTACCCCTGATTTTAAAGGAAAAGCATGCTCAAAAGTTTTACCTTCTTCGAGGGGATAATTCTTGTTAGACGCTAAATATACTTGAGCGGAAGACAATGATCAGAATCTCTACTAGGTATATTTTGATGATTGTACTAGTACTAAGCATTGTATACGAAAGGTAAACTAATATGAGTAAGAGAGCAGCAAAACCCTTTCAGATCAGAAATACTTTCTCTTAATTCCCAAATTGGTTTCCTCTTCTTTGTGGGGACCTACCCAGTGTGTCGTTCTGTTAATTGACAATTGATGAAAATATTATTATCCTTTGTAGCCTCAGTTGCAGATGCATGATTATTGGGCGGATATACGATATCTGATAGTAAAGAGAAATGGAAAAATACTGCAAGCACAGACTCGTTTCGTAAAAGAATGTGGACGTTTCAAGTTACTCTTTGGCCTCTTCAGTAGACTGTTTACTAACACCATAATCATAATTCAAAACAATCATCTTTAATTTTCCGTCAAAATAATAACAACGAAAAAGGCTTTCGAGGTAGGATGCCTCCATACGAACTTGAAGTTGGAAAAATCCGAAACGTTTTGAAGCTTTATTTTCCACCTCTACATGGTTATTTTGTTAACCAAGTTTGTGAGGAAAAATCTTAGCAGCTTATGTAACGCATTACTATTGTGTAGTTCCGAACATATCATTAGTAAAGTTGCCCAACATATCTGTGCGGCACATATTCTTTACCCACATACTTGTTTGAAATCCTCATCACGTAGTAAATTTGATGTAAGGAACGTTTTTGTAAGTAAAGAGAGGAGCAAAAAGTATATATCTTGTTACGTGCATTTGTTTCCATACTGGCGAAGCGAAAAATGCAGCAAAAGTATGTAACTAATGGTGGTTAGATCGAAATATTCGCTGCTGTTCTAGAAAGCCTGCCGCAGCGTAGTAGCTGAAAAAAGTTGGATTTTAACTCTACGAGAATCGTGTAGGTAGGTTAGTATAATGCCAAAGCTGCAAACATAAGGGGAGAATTGGATGACGAGGATGGAGGAGGTGGTTGTGAGACTCTTTTGAGGGAGCACTGAGTTTTTGGGTAGAAACAGCGCAGCGGTAGTATCAGAAGGACACTAAACGTTTCATAAGATTGGTATGCGTGTATGTGTATTTGTCTGGGGGATACAGCGCAAATAGTTATTCGTATGAGAATAACAGTGGGAGACTGAAAAGGAGGGAAGCGAAACACACACTACGAAGCGTCTTTCTTTCTTCCTGAGCGTTGCACCAAAATAACTTGTAGCTCGAGCAGGAGCGCAGGCAGCAGCGTTATGTACGAAAACCGGTATGACGATCACGGAGAAGACATGAATACATGTGTGTTTTATAACGATGCGATATAAATACATGTCTCTCCCTGTAGAGCTGTTAGAGTTACGTAGAAATCTATTCGTGCAGTATTATGGCAGCTGCCTGGGTAAAGTCTCTTGCGTGTAGGCGAAAGGAATAGACAATTTTTGCAAGTGTTTCAGTTACGATGCTGTTCTTGCTGGTTGAAATAGTTGGAAGCGTAGTTCTGAAAAAACACGTAGGATAAGCTACGCTGGCGCTTGCAAAAAAGAAAACAGCAGCGATATATTATGTCCTGTATTCGACATTGTTATGATGTATGAATATAATTGATATATTGTGGTACAACGAATGAGCATTTCTTTTCCAAGAAATTGCGAATACCACGAAAAACGTTCAAACGTATATTTAGGTATCCCAGAACCTATATCTTGGGCTTAGAAATGCTAGCTTTTCGGGCGACCAGTGATGAGAGCAATGAAACTCGTTGCGTTGTTTATATGTTAGGCAGGTTTTCAAGCACTTATTGTATACGCCGCTGGAGAGCCTTTTTAGTCATTCTTGGTATGTGTCATACTTAAAACTTTTAGAGTTTACTGGATAGAACATACTTCACTGTCGTTTTCATGACAAGATTAGGCTACCACTCGTTAATTTTTTTTCTTAGTCACGCTAAGAATAATTTTTATTGGAGTATTAACATTCAATCATACAAACCAAACGTTTTATTGAGTCAGGAAAGGAAATAAGTGAAGGACACGAACCATACAGTAATTGGTGGTAACACCTTAGGATCAACGACAGCTGGAGTTGGAGCGTGTGACAGCTAAGATATAACTTGCTAAGAAAGTTCGTAAAAACACAGCATCTGCTGCGTATTTTTTCACTATGATTCAGCCTTGCTTCGTTTGCTTTGTGTGTTGCTTGAAGACAAATTCAAACAGTTTAACAGGTACTTAGAATTGCATATAACAAAAAATAGAATGTGGTCCGCGTCTATTGTATTGCAGGTGACGGCTGTGAATAAAACAAAGCCATATAAGCATATCGGAATGCGAAATTATCTAGTTTTTGCCAGAAAAACATTATTGCATGTTTTAGTTCAGTATAATCATCACCAGTCGTAATTATCGTATAGCTATGAAAGCTACTTAACATTTTCCGTGTTGTGCTCTTCATTTTTTTAAAAAGAAATTTGTTGATGGAAGAAGTGTCTCTCGCAGTTGTATGAAAGTGAACACGAACTGTACAAAATAAATTCAATTGATAGCTGTGAAATTATTGAGGGTTTCTTGTTCAACTTATGTTTCGTAGAGTGCATCACAGTGGGTTTCCTCGTAAATTTATTATAAAAACCAATTTAACTGGGTTACTTGACTTTGGCTCTCCTACATGATCAAGTAAACTACTATTGCATATAAGAATTTTAGCATTTGACATTCTAATTACACCTTTTTCGAGGATTTATATTGGCTTGTTCAGTGTAACTCATGTTTGCATGAATTTTCAAGAAAGGATCCCATTAAACTTTAAATTGTGGTAGCTGTTAATTGATGATATTATGTGTATTTTCTTGTATTGGTGAACTCACATGAACATAGGAACTCGCCACCACTGCCACCAGAAAGCCACATCAGAGAGTTACATAATCGAATAAATATGTACCATGTTATTTCAAAGCGGACCGCTCCGCTGGCATTCACATGCGTCTTGTACTAATAATATGACTCAGTTTCTTGGATAAAGGTCTTTACAAAACTTTCCTTGCCAGCTAGGCACATTTATAAATGCATAAATTAAAAACAAAATTCCATTAGCGAAAATTAGCACATGCATGCCGCTTGAGAAGTTGTTGCAGTGTTTTTGCGAAAAGGTTAGTTTGATCGTGACAGTTCGTTTTCGTTTAGAAAATGCATCACGACTGCCTTGTCGCATACATTTCTTAGTATTATTGTGGCAAACATTGAGGAACTTGAATATGATCTGTTTTGGACTCTTTGTTATGATCAAAAGAGGATGAAAATAATTTGTGGTTAGCGTTACTAGAAAATGGAGGCAATTAGACTTGAAGCATGCAAATTTAAACGCTTTTTATCCATTTCCTCCAGAACCTCATCTCAAGAAAATTGCAGTTTTAGCATTACGTCAACTTGATAACTGGAATAGCTGCCATCACTGTCAAAGGCATTCCTAGATTATTTGTCGGGCGACAAGAACACATCTAACAAGAATAAAAGTGTCTTGAAATCTGAGTTGTTTTGTCTAAACTTGATTATGTCTTATCATAATCGTTCCAGAAATTTTTAAGCAGTAAGGCAACTCACCTTCAAACTTTGAAATGTTTATAGCATTTCATTACCCGATAATTGTTCTTAATGACGATCATGAGGATCAATAATACAAAAAAAAACAGCTCACAAGCAATAATCGATTAAAATGGAGGTTGAAGAAGGCATAAATTCAACTGTAGTTGATTTGTTCAAGGAACGATACCATTACCGATTTATCTCTCTTCCTGAGACAAACATTTCTCTTTTTGTCTTCTCGCCTTTCCGTTCTCACAGTCATTAAAGTTTTTTCTTCGAGAGACCGAGTCAACGAGACGATAACAGCCAAACATAAGTTACTTTTCTTTAGCTCATTTTTTGCGTTGCAAACTGCACGTACTCCAGCCATAAAATACCCGTCCAGAAATGGACGCCGATTTTATTACACTCTAGTCTGTGGTATGTTATCATTCTTTCTTGGTACGATTACGCATCATTAGTTCTGCAGCAATAAATAATAATAGCAGTTTGTCTTCATGGTCTTGAATTTCATGCACATTTTTGCAAGTTGCAAAAACGTGATTTTCTCTTGCGTTAAAAGTTTTTGCCAACAACGAATTAGTAGCTTTTGTTATGTGCGCCGGTTTTTGTGGCAGCTTTTGACTTACACCATACCACGTTCAAGTTATTTGTTCAACGATTGACGCTCATCTTCCGTTGTTGCTGCAATAGGGAGCGTCTGGCTGGAGATAAAGAGCGGATAAAGATGTTGCACAAACATGGAGTGAGTCATTAAATTCCTTTTCCTATAATCATAATCCTACAACAGACCATAACTTGAACCTACGTATCCAACTTTCTATACGTAGAATTCCGTTGGAGTGATGGAGGTGGAGCAGTGACTGTAAATATTTGCCATGTGAGCGTAAACTCGTTATGTCTGGTGAAGTGAAAAGAGAAAATTTAGAACTACCGTCTTTGAAACTGCGTATTGTTTTTTACTTTTTCGTTTCTCAAGTCATCACCGTATGCGTTACCTATAACAAGTAAGCATTTTCAAGACCTCATATTTAAAGAATGACTCTAACAACGTGTGTGTATGACAGTAATGATTACGGTCGCCTTGATCGTTGTCAATTTTAGAAGTAAAACACGAATGGAGAGGGTATGGATAAATGCGGTTTTATTATGATTTCATGTGTATGATTATTATCGTGCTTGGATGATGATGGGATTATTTAGGTCACTCATTCGGTGGGCGTTTATGTGTATATTTATAAATTACTCAAAGTAGTAATTTGTTTTGATGCAGTTACAATAACTTCACTTGAATATGGCCTATGTGCCATGTGTCGACAAAACATAAAAACGCACACCTTCCATCCTCTTCAGTTATCACGGTTTTAGCATCCTCTTGCAGCAACAAAAACTAATGTCGAAACGCTTGTCTTCCCCGTAGTTTGTCCCTTCAACTGTAAAACATTTCAAACTTTAAACTACAATGGCAAACAGACGAAAGTTGTTCGTTTCGTGTCGCAGCTATTTATTGATTATTATGTCGATAGGATTTAATTTTGCTCATGGGAATGTTTCATTTTTCAAATCTCTGATTGCCGGCAAATTATCCTAATCTTCAAGCTTAGGCGACCACAGGATTACAGAAATGGCCTAAAGACGTAAGTTTTCTCAAGAAAAAGGACATTCTTGTGATGGAGTTTTAACTCTGACCGCCCGTTAACGTGTTTGTCAATGATGCATAAGCTTCCCTTTATATATTATATAAGTTGTATGTACCAGCGCTTAAGTGTTTTGCGGTCGATTGGTTTACCTTTTGTTGCGTTTTTAGTGCATAATTTCCCAACTTAAAATCTCAAATAAGACGGCAAAAATGTTGATCTCGCCTAAGTGCTAATATGGGTCAATAATGTTGTCAGGCACTAACAGTGAGGCTGCATAGATTTACGCAATTGTCCGATTTGACAAAAGGATTCTATGAACCAATGCCTCCTGGCTTGGATGTCATTCTAACATGAAATATGTGTCATGCTAAGTGTGTAGTGTCCAATTCACATGGCTTTTCAAAGAATTGAAATGTTGGTTTCCGCTGTTGGAAGTGAGAACAAAGATTAGGCACGTAGTGAAACAACTAGATAATGCAAAACAACGAAGGCAAAGTACCGCAGCAGCATGGGAACGCTTGGTAATATCCAAGCTATTGCATAGCAGTTGGTAAATTGGCAAAATTTGATTCATCTTATCCTTTTTCTTGGTTTTTTATCGGTATCATGCGTCCTATTACACTATTGTGCTTAACGACTCCATTTGTCTTTTCGTAACAAAAATCACGCACCGTATAACATGTCGATCGTAATAGGGACATGATTAGTTTCTCTCAGCGCATAATTACTAAATATATGCTGTCGCTGTCGATATTGCGGTTTCATTTTGCCTTGATTTCTTTGTCTTTAAACATGTTGTGTCTACCCGCGTCTTTAGCAGATTAAAAAAGTGGTTGGGTTTGGGCCCTCCTAAGAATTCTCTTTCGCATTAAAGTTTCTGTATGAACGGGAAATATGAATAATATAATTACCAAGAATAAAGGACGCTTGGTGTTCATGTAATGATCATTGAAGATGAAGATAAGGTAAACGATATTTCCTTTTCATTGGAAACTGTGGTTTCATTTCAATGGAGATGTGCCTCGTATGATTGATCGGGGCGTGTATTCGTGATCAATGGCAATGAGACTTGAAAAAAGGGTACATGTATGTTTCAAGACAAAGCTATCAGTATACGATTGATATGTTCAAAAAAAGTCAAGTGTCACAAATTCAATAAAAATATAGGTCTCATTTATTGATGTAGCTCTGTATGCACTAGTTGAAAGTAGAAATTACAATCTGGGAAATATTTCTTCTCCAATCTCCACGGCTGTTCAAAGCATTAGTTTCTATCTATCAAAATTAGAGCAATTACGGGTAAAATGCTGTTAATGTCTGTCCTTATCACATTAAATGAGCACGGTTGTTCAAGATTTTTATTTTGTGCTATTGTCATTAATGGTAATTCAAGTTAGGGTCGGAGACACAACAGAGAGAAAAACCGTTGTTGTGATACTCTCACACACTCCTTCTCGCAGGTCGTTTTCCAAGTTGGCTGTGAACAATTTTCAAATGTGTTCCTTGAATTCACACATTCTGAAACGTAAACATAATTATGAGTGGTTTTTTATAGGGGTAATAGTAATCACCATCTAATTTTATTACCGAGGTTTTTACTCCACTGAACTTTTCGCCCACAAGCCTTTCATTTTAACTTTAATTTTCGTCTTTATCGCCCTTAGAACTGAAATCATTTTCGAAAGTGTGAGACTATGGAAAAAAGACTTTGTACTAAAATGATGAGTATGGAAAATGGAAATCGTGGAAAAACGGCATTATGCGTTGGGTTAATGCATTTCTTGCATGCATGCAACATGCACTGTGTAATTATACTGAATTGTGGCTAATTGTAATTCACACCGGTGAAACAAAAAAGAGGTCCATTAATTTTTTACGCCTGCTCTTATCGATCCTAAAGCAAAATGCCAATAAGTTGTTGCTGAAGAGGCAAGATATTTTTAGTAGTCCGTCCTCCGTCATAAACATTTATCTGCATGGATCATCAAGTGTATACGTAATATTATGCTCAATGAATTTACGCGTAAAGTTGTTGTCGTTGTGTGTGGCCTGAACTTTATGGAGTTGGTTATGAAACTATGTATTTGCCCTTCGAAGATTTGTACACTGCCCAAAACATGGAGGCAAAACTCATTTAACATTTTTATTCTCAAGTTTACATCTAGTATTTCATATTTTTGCATTACTCAATGCTGTGGAATTCCATGTTCTCAGAGCTCGTCATCGCTAACAGGGGAGAATCCCGTCAAGAGAAGAATGGTTTTTTCAAGAAAATTATTCTAAAACTAATGTTTGAAAAGGATGTGAATCGTTCAATAACGCAATTGAGCGGAAATGGAGCATGTAGTGTGCATGCAATGCATGAGAAAAAAGCCGGCATTTAAGGCTTAATTTATGTGTGTACAGTTTTGTACGATATTGCGTTTGCTCCGCTCACGCTTGGGGTTGTCGATGATCATTACATTATGTCGATATAATAGTTTACTACTAGACAGACACATATACTCCCATCATCAGCATATCAGACATGCAACAACATCATATAAAAAGTGAGCAGCGTGTGTGAAGAGTCAGTCATAATATGTGCATCCGAAATAACTATAAAAAATGTTTTACTTCTCCCACAGCACATGTATTAAAGTTCGCCGGTATATACATTACCTCTGCTATATACCTTGGAATCGTTGTAATAACATAGTAGAAAACAACGTGTTTGTTCGTACATAAAAAGTCGTAAGTTGATGTTGCGACCGTATTGGGGGAATATAAGTATAATCAGTAGTAGTATAAGTATACCAACCTCATTGAGTAAAGGATTCCTTTTGCACACTGACTTTCCATTTTTATATGCCTTTGCACTCGTTTTTAGTTTGCAACTGACGAGAAGTCTTACTGTAGTGGACATGTTTAGAGTTACGCACATTGTCAAATATTTTTGCATGACTTTTGATCTATGTCGCTGGCATCATGGCTAAAAAAAAAGATCAATGGAGCAAGGTACAATATTCATACACTCGTATGCTCGGAGGGCAACAAAGGAACAATGACAGATGTGGCTATTAATACGTTTATCTTTGTTAGAATATTTTTATGCAATGAGCACGCGATATAGCACCGCAATGCTATTTCGCTTCTGCCACCTCTGGCAGTTTCATCGAGGTAGGTAACAAAAGGCTGGATAGTTCGGATTGGATATAGTAGCTAAAACACTATCTGTTGATATTTCTCTTTTGAAAAAGGGAACAGCTATTTAACGAATAATTTCGTCATGTCATGACATGACATGAAGTGAGATCGTCTGACCTTCTTTTCTAGAGCCACCACACCACCACCTTACTCATTATAGGAAAGGGATCGTGTTTTATAGATGATAAAGAATTTGTAGACAGCTTCAGGCTGACGTTAATAAGGATAACAATGATTATTGCGAGTTACTTTTTACATGTAAGTTATTAAGCAAGCTGTTGCTTGATCTTGGATAGGTGGTTGAGACGTCTCATGAATAAAGTACAAGAGCCAGGTGTTTACTTGCTTGTCCTTCTTTAAAAAAAGCTATTTTCTTCAAGGAGCAAAGGTGAAGCGTTTGATGGAGAAACTTGGACGCGTCACTGGAGAAGTAAAAAAAAGGAAGCTTTAACTGTTATTTAATAAATGAGCTCTATAGTAGATAGATTGCATGATCATCATCATCACCGGCATCTTTTTTTTTTCGTATATTATCCGAAAGTAGCGTGCCACACCGGGCCTTTTTCTCTCTCCTTTCATTTTTATAGCCATTGAAGTTTTTATACTTTTTTGTTTGGGTATTAATGTAGCGTTCAATCATAAAAAAAGGTTTTTTTACTTCTTGTAAGAAAGCTTCTTTTTTCATGCGCATCATGGGCATCTTGAGTTTGGTCAGGTTTAGACAGGTATTGCGTCGTATTTATTTATTGTATAGTTTACACAATCAGGAAAGTGAGTAAAGAACCCACGTAAAGTACCTTGAGGGCTCTCTGTATCATCTTAAAAATTAACATCTGGATGCCGGTAGTGGTGACGGCGATAGCTTAAGGTTCTTGTTGTTTTCCGAGCTTGAATGGATGTAAGAACGCATAGGACATAGGAAAACAATAATAAAAATTGAATGCGTTATATTGCTTCCTCCTCGTTTTCTTTTCACGTTGTTGTTGTACTCCTACTGCAGATTCTATTGTTGACGGTTGTCATTCAAAAAAGACTGGAAGGAAAAAAGTATTTTTTCAGAAGTGTAAAAAGGATTTTTATTCTTGGGGAGCCCTCAGAGATTTTTCCTGCGTTTATTGTTGTTATGTTGCAATAGCCTGAATGGATTTTGTCCTGGACCTGGATCGAATTGTGAATTGGATTGAATCTCTGTTGTGTCTTGCATGTAGGCAGAAAAAAAGGAGCATATTTTTTTCAGCTTCCTTCATTTAGGTAATCATGTAATGTAGAGCAAACGTTTCTTGAGAAACTCTTGCCCTTTCATCCAAATTTTAAATGATTGCTGCAAGGGTCCCGATAGTCCGCTGCACTGTACTTCTCTTCTTTGAAATGGATGGTCTGGATTTTTCTAGAGATGCCCTTTTCTGATTTTGTAACAGCAATGTGTTTTTCATGTCCGAGTAGCTTTCTGTACAATCACTGTACCTCAGCCAAAAAAATCTTTTTTTTTTGTAAGGGTTTAAGGGAACTACGGCTGATGAGGGATGATGATTGTTATGCTGAAATAGTTTTCAAAAAGATTATGTATTGCGTTACGTATCAGTGAGCAAAATTGTGTAAACCGATAATGTGAACGGCTTCCTTTTTTCTCTTCACTATACGTGTAGATCATCCTCAAATGATATGAATTTGATAAGCTGCGGACGGAAAAGCAGCCCAAAGAAGGTTCCTGGGTAAATCATTGAGCTCACGAGACCAAAATAACTAAAGGGAACCAGGATAGGTCACTTCACTTGTGTAACAGTTCAGTGTTCTATGTTCATCTTCACAAAAAAGCTATGAATTGCTTTTGTGCTGTAAACAAACATGATATTTTCACATGTTGTCTATCATAAATTTAGATAAAATGAATTAGCTGGTAGCAAGAATGACGCATAAGTTTCATATTTATTTGAATTTGACGAAGTTGTTTCCTTTTTCCAATGAAAAGCTCATCTTGTTTATCAAGTCATTTTCTAGGGATCAACCTAACCAGTAACACTCATTTCTTCACACCACAAAGTGTCCTAAAGTTTACCCGTCGATCTGTCATTGTAAAGAGTGAAGTTTATGCACTCACTTTAAGTGCTCGGTGTACTCTTTTTTAATTTATGATCTTCCAATGTCATGATTCTTTACTTAGGATGACTTATATTATCATTGGGCAAGTGAAGAAGAGGATGAGCAGCAGGAGGTTTTCAATGAACTGGTTTCTATACTCCCTTTTCCTATTTTGTTCAGCGAAGAAAAGCTGTGAAAACGTTTCGTCTCGATCATGTTGGTTTTCTGTCGTCGTATTTCTTTTTTACACGGTTTTTTTTTCAAGTGAAACGTGGAAAAATACAGGGCATTTAAATGGTTTAACGATAATTGTTGCAGTGCACTACGGAACGCACATACGAACACACATTCCTCTAATAAACTCAACCTCTTGGTGGGATGATTGGGACAGTCAAGTAACAGGAAAATAAAAATGAATGAGTCGTATCGTAGCAAGTCACATTTTTGTATAAAGCAAAAAAATGTGTTTCTTCTTTCTTATTAGAGATCATCGTGTGCATGAGTAAGCATTATGGATAAAAAGCGGAATTCGTGGGGAGAGATGTGCACATATGATTAAAATAAATTATCAATAGAAGCCCATCATATTAGTGACTTATGGCCGAAAATATGAGTAAGGAGAAAAGTATGGTATGACATGTCAATTCTGTTTTTGCTCCAGGACAAAACTGAAGAGACAAAATATATGGAAAAGGCTCTTGTGTGAAGAGGAGCATGATTTTAAGAATTCATATTTTTGTTCAGATTCATAATTATTCTGAACGTAGGTAGGTTGTATGTATGGGCCGAAGTCAGTCAAGCGTAAGATGTAGACAGACAAAGAACCAAACTATATGCATGTCCATATTTGGCTTATTAGACCATTTCATATGGAGCATTGCACCGAGCAGATTGTGTTCTCTTTTTGTTCTGAGATTTTTGATTTCGATTTGATAAGTCATTTCTACAAAAGAAAATGGATTGGGAAGGAGTGTGGTAGTGATTTGATATTTTTTCAAAGGGACATAAAAGCAAAGCCGTTGGGTTGGGGTCTTTAAAAAATATATATTGAAGTTGTTAAGTCTTGTTCCTTGATATTGAGGATGAAAAGGAAGAAAAAAAGTGAGATAAACAGAATAATAAGTTACTGGTCGGAATTATTGGTGTAGGTTCTTATTTTTTTCCTTTTTGATAATGCATTTCATTTGAATAGCCAGGAGGAATGAATGGGAGGATGACGCTTGACTAGGTTTTGTATTCTAAGTGTTATTGGAAAACTATACACAGGAAAAATAGGAAACAATGAGTGTTCCTTGATTTTATGTGAGACATTTTATAGGTGGCTGTAAAGGCGAAGGTCTCATGCTGACATGCCACGAGTTCACCCAAAAAGGAGTACTTCGTTACATAAAACCAGAAAATATGTAAACCAAAAGAAAAATATAATCTCCTCTGCGAGGTGTTTCCCAGCAATCCCTTCAAGGGACATGCCTCAAGCTTCGTTATGCTCACGGCAGGGCACTATTTAACTTTGCATGATTATTATTAGCTGCTGGCAAGCTAAGATGGTATTTTCCTGCTTTGCTAAATGTCAAATTGCCCTTAAACCATGACTTAAGACTTGCCGTTCTGTTGTGGTGGGGTTAACAGATCTAAAACTCTCGCTCCTGCTGGTGATGTGTGCATGGAGCACAGTTTGATGATATTTTTAGATCTGGTAAATATATTATTATGTTAATTTAGGAGCTATTTTTAGGTATTCGTTGTAAAATCCATTCTTCTTGAACCCTGATTAATAGTGCACGCATATCTGTCTTTTCAGTAATGACAAAAAGAGTTTATAGTTGTTGTTGTAGTATGATGATAAAATTAACAAAGATACGTTCCAGTTTTATTCTGATGTATGCATACTGCAGGTTAGTGGGGGTAAACGAACAACGAAGAGAAAATCCAAATGAAATTTTTTTCAAAGCCTTCCAGGAAATTGGGCATTGAGCCTAGTTTTGATGAAAGAAAGACAAAGAGTTTTGTTTGACTAGAAGAGAATAATGAGAAAATTGAGAAAGTTTTTCCTGTTAACTCGTCTCTCTCTGTCTGTGCTTGTTCTTGTACTTGTGCATTTTTCCGAATTCAATGCGGTGTTAGTGACACTTTGATGGGACACGTCCCATTTCTTCTTAGACAAACAGAAAGATACAATGAAGGAGTAGCATAGTGTTGCAACGCTGCTTTGACTGAGTTCTTGCACTTTTTCGCTCGCTGGTGTAAGATTAATAGGATAATTGTTGCGTGTCAATTTGTGAATACCAAAATCTTTCAAGTGAGTAATGATTTTTTTTATTTGTGGTATTTTAGATGTCGACTTCAATGGGAACTGGGAACAGACGGAAACAGAAACACTCAAGTAGTATGTGGAGGAATGTGGATGATTTCATGCCAATGCAGGTCTCACCTTCCACATCTTCCAGTCCCTCTTCATCTTCAACTTCATCAGATATGACTTTACCGACACCGCCACGATCGCCAAGTGCTGAGATTGGATTCGAGGACACAATGAATGGCTATGACGATGAGGAGGAGTATTCAGCCAGCCAGGGGATTCCGGAACCTCTTCTGGATGACCTGTTGGAGCTTTGGTGTGAAGAGGCAGACTTCACTAACACCGGTGATGGTACAGAAGCCATTCATAGTGCCCTCTCAGAATTGGGTTTTGACTCCCTTGTTACTGCTGGTAAGTGTTAATTTGCAGATGAATGTGGTATTAGCACATGATTGCAAGTTTTCTCATTTTGAAACTTTGTCTCGTGCAGATGATCAAAATGACAGTATGTCTGAGACGGAGCGTGCTGAGAATATGATTGACCATTTATTGGCAAACTGTAAAGCAAGCTATTTGTCGCCACCGCCTACTAATCCTTCGTCGCCAAAAATGCAGCAAGATTCAGAGTTTGACGAGGCATACATCTTAAGTTCAATTAAGTCAGAGGTTATCGAAAGCAGTAGTAACAGTGTTACTGAGGAGGTGGAAGAGGAGGTTATCACTTCAGAAGAATGTATAGACGATGAAGGAAAATTTGAAATCAAAATGGAATCTGGAGATATTGCTGTTGAGAATATGGATGATGGTATTATCTTGCCACACCAAGATGAAGTTCTCCAAAGCCTAATTGATTGCAGTGATGGGCTCAACTTTGAAATAGATGAGCAGTTATTAGTAGACAACATGGAAAACTTTGATAATCTTCAAGCCATGTCAGACACGAGTAGCTCAGCAGCCAAATCTGTGGAGAAACTAATGGACAGCTTTAAATCAGAGCCCAATGACGTTGAAGAAGAGATTGTAGGGGAACAACAGAAGGAATTAGAGCAAGATGATGGATATGACTTGTTTGGGGAACCAAAGTCGAAAAAGGGACGTTATGATTTCGACGATGAGTTTTTAAATGAATTCCCTGATATCAAACAAGACTGTATGTGGAATGGCTTCTTGGGCGGAGACATGAATTTAACAGCACCTTCAGCAATGCTCGGGGCAGGCGGTTGGAAACAAGAGTATACATTTGAAACTTTATTTGACGATGGGAATAATTTGGAAGCTGCAGCGGACGGAAGCAGTACTGCAGCGGCAACCACTACCAGCGCTACTGTAGCTTCCGTTGAAGAGGAAACTGTTGCTCAAAAGATCGAGTCTAAGGATGATATCGCCGCAAGACTTGCTGCTGAAGAGGAGGAGAAGAAACGAAAGAAACTGGAAGACTTTAAAATAGCTTTTGATAACGATCATCGATATGCGCTCAGTTATGATGATAGATATCTTAAGGATGTTGGCAGTAAAAGTAAAACAATGTCTGCGTCCTCAACACAGCCACGTAAAGTTATTCAAGGTAAGATTCAATATTGTTACTGTTAATTTATTAATTGGCATCTGGTGAGCCAAGTGCTGATGTGTAAACTGGTTTTCTCCCATAAAACAAAAGGGAAGGCGGATAGCGATCGAATGTATAATAATCCTATCTATTTCCTTTGCTTTTCTTTAGGAATCATTGTAAAATCAGACACACAATCTGATAAGACAGGTGGCGGCTCAGCGCCCAAGAAAACCAAAATTCTTGTTCCCCTGAAAGATTTAATGGAAACTTTGCAGCAGAAGTCGTTCCTGGTTAGTCCACTTGGACCAAACAAGAAGATCATCCGTTTTACCGGATCTGACTCTGTGAAAGGTATTTCATTACACACTATTTAAATCTAAGTATTTATTGAGCAGGATGTTTCTTTGTGATGTTGTCTATCTTATCTTTATGGTGTAATCAGATATGTTTAATGTTTCTCATTAATTCAATTTATTGCTCTTTTTGGTTTAGGAGTTCTCAACACAGCCAATTTCCAGTCTGCAGCCATCATGGCCGGTCAATCTTCAGCTAACAGAACGATATCGACTGTTCCAAGTAAGCCAAATCATAACGTGAGAAAACGGCCACACACACTAAAATCTCCCAAGATCGAGATCACACCTGCGCTGAGTCCCCTCGACATGGAGATCGAGTCGAGTAGTCCTTTATTGTCATCCTCAATAGTTTCCTCTTCCACTGGTTCCTTATCTCCTTCTTCCACCAACTCCTCTACAACCACCTCAACCAAGAAGAAGACCAAGGCTCACAACAACATGGAAAGAATGCGAAGAATAGACTTGAGAAACAGTTTTGATAATCTTAAGAAGCTCGTTCCTCCTCTAGCCAAAATCCCCAAGTGTAGCAAAGTGGAAATCCTGAGGAGAGCGGAGGAGTATATCAAAGGACTGAGAAATCAAGAAAAGCGTCTCATAAAAGAAGAAATGCAAGTCAGACAAAGAAATGCTCAACTTCGGAGCAGGTTGGAGGCGACAAGCAGTAGTATGAACATGACTAGTTCCATAAACAATAGTAATAGTATAAGTTGTAGCAATTAATCCTTCTAGCAGCAGGTCGTAACCTAATATTCAAATTATGTTATTTCATATTTGAAAGATATTCAATTCATTCACGCAAATCATTCATCACTTTATCTATATTGCACACTTTGCGCTGAAGTAGAAACTAAATGCTATCAATGAAACGATTCAATCATACATGGCTAATACCTCCTACTATATGTTAGGCAAAGAATATTATATATGAAAACTACGAAAAGTAACTTTAGCTTTTGAATATAGATATTATGTATGTAACTCTCATTGTTAATAATTCAAGTGAACAAAAAGCTGTAAATTGTACATATATCGTGACCTGTATGTATCTTGTATCCTATTAGGTTAGGTACATAATTGTAGTTGAAGAATGATTTGTTTGTAATGTTGAAACAAAAAAAACTGTTGCCTTTATGGCTTTTGTACCTATTATCATGTCCAACACCGGTATTCTGGATGATCCGAGTGAAGACAAAAATATGTCAAAATATTCTGTAATTTTACTAGGTTTAAAATAATATTTTTCGTTCATTAAGTTTAGGTTTAAGGGACAGCAAGAGAGGTGAGAGCTGACGAATGTTTGCTATTTTTTTAAAAAAAGGTGGAGCTTGATATTGAAAACTGTACTGCTATAACATATTATTGTCATACAATATTATAGAAAACAAGCTAGTTGTTCGATATTTTCTCTTTTTCACATTGTAATAATAAACATTTACGTATAATCATGTGTTTGTTACTTTATATAAACAACAAACAACTTTATATGTCTTTACTACACAATCTAATAATAGAGAACTACTTTTATGACTCCGTTGAGATAAATCCCGTTGATGTAAAATTTTCGAGAAAACTGTCAAATTTATAATAACATGAAACGCGCCCCTGGTATTGCCTGTTTCTCTCAGGTGGAAAAACGGCATATCATTCAACTTAGAAAACCCTACCGTAAATCGAAAGGATATATATAATTAATGAACTTGAACCGATTTGAAATGATTGCGGCTGTGACGAAGAAGCTTCTATTAATGGAAAACAAGAAACCAAAGCTTATTTGTTTAAATTGTCCAGCAAGCCTTTGTTTAGCTGTGTTGTAGACATAATTTTGCCAACACAAATACTGATTTTTATATTGACAATTTTTCATTTATCACAACTAATTGAAGATACGAAAGTATCACCGAAAAAAGTAGCAAAGAAAGTGAAGAGAAAAAAGGAAATTTAAACATGATACTCTTGTTACTGATATGAAGATTTACCTTATTAGTGAGTGACATGCGGAAAACATGGAAGACATGCTTTATGGAAACGATAAACTTTAAAGAAAACTACATAACTATATGAATACGCTGACATTAAGTCATCGTAATTTTTATTGCAAGCATAATTTTTTTTGTATTTTCTTCTTTTGATATGTCTATCAGAAGAGAACTTTCCTGAAAACAAAAGAGTGAAGTTTTGGACATGAATGTTTATTAAAAACAACACAATATATGAACTATAAAAGTAGTAGAACTTTTGGTAGAAAGTCTAGTAGTGCATTGTAGAAGAAAACCCTAAATAGCTAAGAATAAAAAAACGACAAGTATAAAAAAACAACACTAGACTGTTTTATAAAAGAAAGTCTAACTCTATGATGTTTAACGTAAAAACTTTAATAACGATATTTCATATTTCATTCTTATAAGAAAAAATGCATAACTATATAAAAAAAATCACGTTATTATACTTCAATTGAAATGTATTTCGTGAGGGTCATCTCATAAATCCGATTTAAAAGAAACAACAAAAAATATATTGCAAACAATATAATGTGTATATTACTGCATGGAAGATAAAAAAACAAAAAATAAATTGTTACTTATAATAGTTTTAGAAAAAACATAACAATGTTAACATTGTTTGTCAACTTGATAGAAAAAGAATGAGTTATGTAGTCGCACTTCTCCCGTTGAGAGTTTAACTAAAAAAAGAAAGAAAAAATGTTGTATTATTGCTATAAAAAACAGAGCGAAAGAATTTTGTTTTTAAATTATAAGAAAAATTGAGAAAAAAATAAACAAGTAAAAAAATTAAAACAATTTTGTGTTTGATATGATATATTTCATTTAATTATGCACCATTTCAATCTTTTTAATTGACCTCTAATTGCCTGCAAAAAATTGGAATGTCATTCTTCACATGCGTAATTACAGCTCATTTTCCTTCAGGTGACAGTTCACAGTTCAAATTTAATACTGTGTTCCGTAACAGAAAATATCCAACTGTAAACTGTATCGCCAGGGGTGGCATGAAACGTCTCAGGATAGACCGTTGCTCCGATGAACTGGCAGGAGCCAAGTTTCGTAACTCGCTAAAATTGACAGATAAAAAAATATTATGTTAAGCACCTCTCCGGATTAAGGTGCAACATGGAGAATGGTGAAGGTATTCGGCTTAATAGAAAATCTGTGCATTCTTGTTACGTATAATTTGGTGGGGTATCATATTACAGTTGTAGATATACCTTTCTCAAAATACACCTATCAGCGCCATCACTCCTGCAAACTTGTAAAGAGAGTATGGTAACTTCGTTAAGTGGTTTCCGAATGTAACGCATCCCATCCTGAGTTTATGGCCACGGCCAGATTATCATCTACATATTGAATTTCTCCAAGTAAATACTATACTCCATTCTGCATTTCACTTTTTCCTTATGAGGTGTTTTTGGTCTTCTACCCGAGGAAATTGCGACGGTTTTCAACCGTCAGCATGGATTATGCGAAAGGTGTCGGTTTCGCCAGTTCTGGGTGAATGGCAACGGATATTTGTCACAACTTTCATTGTCATATAATATAACTCAATAATGTATATGTAATTCAATTGTAATGTTTAGACTCAGGTGAATGTTCGGAAATGACATGCGTTCTACATTACAATTACATTTGACTTACGTAAGGATATGTTTATTTGTTAAATTAGGACCTTTTAGTATTCCTTTGAAAAGCCTCATTAATTTTGTTGGCCCATCTTATCATTTTAATCATCATCGCGGTATTTGAGCTGTCACCACATTCTGTTATCTGTCATCTAATCAAATCCACTTTGAAATTCTTGTGCTGTCGAGTTGGACTGCATATTATTACTGGTCCCAACCCAAGAAACAATTCTCAACGTATTTTTCAAGTACAATTCTCCCTAGCCAAAAAACTGTTACACGATTGAAAGGTGGTCGCTCGGATCTGATGACGATGACGATGACTGTCTGCTTGCTTAGCAATGCTTGGCTCATACTCATGTACTCATGATCATAGTATTTTTCCCGAAAGGACTGACAGCAAATCGCTAATATAACACAAAAAAAGCTCATCTTTTTTGTGTAGTTATTAAAGCCGAGTCAACCACATTTTCTTGTTTTATTCGTATATCTTGATTTCCGTACTTAGTCTGTATTTCCTTTAAAACCAACCTGACGTCTTCTCTGTGCTGTGTAGTGCTTTGCTGTTCTGTCTGTGTCTGTTTTAGTGACGACTGGCACTGTTTTTTTTTTGGTTGTGTGACGACTTCAGAGAAAAATATTGGTAATGTAAAGTTTATGGATGTTTATGCTTTTTGGTTTGAGTTTTTTTATGGTTACTTTTATGGGAATTACGAAGTGAAAGACAGGATTGTTATGATTTAAAAAATATATATATTTTGTAGCCAAACTAGGGTGTTTCGTGAGTGTGTGTGTGTGTGTGAGTGCAAAAAAAAGAGGTTTATTCTGATCCAGAAGTTATGTTTGTTCCTCAGATAAAAAATGTGTGCAAGATGAAACAGCAGTAGTTGTGTTGCGAGTAAAGAAAAAAATAAGGAAAGTGAGTTATTTTTATTATTGAACAATATTGAGGATTCCTTTCATCGTCCGTCTTTTCGTGGAGCAACAACTGCGGCTAAGTCTTCTTTAGAGGTGATATAGATGATAGAAGATTAATATTAATTGTTGCTTATTGGATTTGTGTTGAAGAAAAAATGTGTATTAATGTGGTTTGGCTGTGTTGATGGAAAAAGAGGAAGTTGAGAGATAAACTGTCCAGCAGAATAGAGTTGTTTTGTAATTGTAAAAGGCTGTCGAGTGTGTGGGAATATAGTCATGTCATGTATCCTCATAATAAACTTGGAGTTGCGTTTTTCTGTTATTGAAGCGAGGATGAGTCAGGATGATTTTTTGTAAACTTAATGACAACAACGATGGACTTAGTCAGATGAAAATGATGAGGAGATTGAATGAAAGCTGTTTATATTGGTTGGTCTGTCCATTTTGATTGAGCGAGAAAAACGAGCCCTCGCCCATGGAGTTGAGAAGTATCGGTGGAGAAGAACAGATAAGAGTGAAAAATTGTGTAAAATTTTTGAATTTGTTAGATAAAATTAAAAATAGGAATAGATTTATTTTTGTACAGTCAGTTGGAAGTGTAAACTTGACAGTACGATTGACAGTTGTGCAGGTATTTCATATTTTTCAACAGTACAGTTTAGTTGGGATCTCGTCAAGTAAAGAAACAGCTGAGCAGTAACAGTGTGAGCTAACTGATAGCAAATAATCAGAATAGTCAACAGTATGGCGGTTTAGGGTATTCGGTTAAGTTTTATGGAGAGAGATCTGGCATTAGTAATGCTCATTTGCTTATCTACTCTTTATAGGTATCCGTCAATTCCTGTCGACGACGAAATAGAAGAATTAACTCCTTGTTTGTATGCTGTCTGTGGTGATCGTGATTCATTGATCTACAGAGAATCTGAAACTGAAAGTGACTAAAACGAAAGATCTGAAAGTTTTCAATTACGTAAATTAAGTTTTCGACAAATATTGTTTCGTTCGTTGAATCCAGCAATTCTTGTGGTACGAGGAAGAGGACATGCGGTAACTTTTGTGACAACTCGGGACGATAGCGTATTGTAGATGTAGATGGATGCACCAGGTAAAGTTGACAAGACAAACGTGTACTTAACTAATACTAGTATAGTTAAAAGAGCTGGGATTTAATGTAATGAATGTTTTCTGGTAATTATGCATAGACTGAACGAGAATAATAACTGCACAGACATACATCCTCGACTAGTTTCGAAATTTGAGCCGTGGTAGAAGCATCGATAAACAATCTAGTATCAACTCGATTAGCTGAACAGAAGATATACTACCTTACTCAACATGGCGAAGTCCTACGATTACTTATTCAAGTTGTTACTGATTGGCGACAGCGGGGTAGGCAAAACGTGTGTACTCTTCAGATTCAGCGAGGACGCTTTCAATTCAACATTCATCTCCACCATTGGTATGTACAATTTACCTTCAATGTTTAGTTCAATTGGTTAGTTCAGTGGCAAATCATGTTTATAGATTCGCATGGAGAAAAGGTCCTTAATTATCAAAATTTTAAAATACTTACAGGTATCGATTTCAAAATCAGGACCATAGAATTAGATGGCAAGAAAATTAAACTCCAAATCTGGTAAGTGACAATAGGAATATAAGATCCATATGAATACAAATAGTCTTCAATTAAACCTACTTCTTATCAATTCGTAACTGTCACTATTTCACCACAGGGATACTGCAGGCCAAGAACGCTTCAGAACAATAACGACTGCCTATTACAGAGGTGCAATGGGGATCATGTTGGTTTATGACATCACAAATGAAAAAAGCTTCGAGAACATTAAAAACTGGATTAGGAACATTGAGGAGCACGCTGGTCAGTGAATTAAAATCCATAAATGACACTAAATTCTTCAAAAGCGTTTACTTACTGGAAATGATTTAACTTTTTTTGTAGCACCCGACGTTCAGAAGATGATTCTTGGCAATAAGTGTGACATGAATGACAAGCGGGTAGTGAGTAAGGATAGAGGAGAGCAGTTGGCCCTTGAGTACGGCATTAGATTCATGGAAACTTCCGCCAAAAACTCACACAACGTGGAAGAAGCTTTTTACATCCTCAGCCGTGATATCAAAGCGCACATAGATAAGAAAATGGAAGGGAAAGATAATCGAATGTTACCCAATCAAAACCCAATAAATGTAGGCAGTACAAAACCAGGAAGTAGTAAGCCTAGTTGGTTCAGTAGATGTTCCCTTCTCTGAAGAAACTTTTTTAATTATAAAAACATTGTCCCGATTCCAAACTAGATTCGTATACTTTTGTATCATTTATTCAAGGCATAAATTATTTTTAGCCGAAAATATGTGTTGTTTTCGTGTTGAAGATCCATGAGCTAATTACTCATCACACCGATTTTGAAAGTAATAATAATATTATTAACCACTTTGAATTATGATTACCTTTTTTGCAATAGAATAAAATATTAACTTGTGTACTTTATATGAAGAGGTCATCGTTTTCAAACTTTAAATATTTGTCAATCAAAAATTTAAACCAACAACTTCGTTGGTGCATTTATCACGCATAAATTACACTTTGTGGAACAGTTTTACAGTTAGAAAGCTTTTTATGTCAAGAAAAACGTCCCTTCTGTCAATAATATTTTGAACTATTTTTGAACGATGTGGGACTTTTTCCATATGCCATTCTAAATGAACTCAAATCAAATTATCAAATCAAAATTTAAATTTCATACGATTGGAAACATTGGAATACAACAAACAGTTTTATACGAAGACAACTTTTGTAATTGACTCTTGTACTTATCAAATAGAATTTCAAAGAAATGGATGCACTGAAATTAACGAAGGAAAATTAACATACCATGTTTCTTATTGTCTTATTATTAAAGTCATTATTAGTAGGCTCTGAAGTAATATTATTTACTGGACTGTAATGCATTGCAGTGTGCTTTCTCTGGCACAATGCTCTACAAACAAAACAACAAAATATGTAACGAAACGAGGAAAAATTGCGTGCGATTATATTTATACTACTGTGATTTTTATTGTGTCACCTCGACTAGATTATTGTGTTGTTAATTTACAGATTTGTTTTACTCTGCTGCAAAGAATTGTTTCAATTTTCTATAACTGAATCCATTTTGCTTAATTACATAACTGACGATTGTCAAAACAATCATGATGATCAAAAATACAATGAACGTGACGTATTTGCTCCATAAAACGAATAATGGTAGGTGTCTTCTAAGTTGATTCGATATTTAAATTAAAGATTTGCTTAACTGAATTATATAAAATGATGATTAGTGTTAACGAATTTAAGATACATATTATTTTATATTTTACAAAAAAACATTATTTTACTGCAACAATGCATTTGTTAAGGTAGTATTACATTCTAGTTACTTTTCAAGGAGTTTTGTCCTTGACCAACTCTTTCCAAAGCGTACAATTTGATTAAAGTTGAAGTGGTTGTACCACTTGACATAAATCAAGTATCTTTTTAAAACAATAATTTAGTTTCATCTGATAAACTTCATCTTGTATTAATTACGTACAATACGTTTTGGTACATTTCTACATTCTAAGGAATGGTTTCCTATGAGGGCATGAACTTATTTGGACCTGATAAAAACCGATATTATTTTGAGTATTTTTAGGAAATGAATAATTAGTTTGGTATAAACTATATATTTAAATTTAATATTTGCTGCTTATAGTATCTTACTTTGAAGAAAGCATGAAAAACTGAAAAATTCGCATGATGCGAACCGTTTGAAATGATCCGTTAGCGGCTTACTAAACAGACTATTTGGTTTTGTTAAGAGAATTCCCTATCCCGAATCCAGATCCATCTCAGTACTCATTTACTATAAACTGATGTTCATCTCAATTATACACTAATCTGTAATTCTTTTAACTGTATGCTATCAAGTCAACTATCTTCATACTTTTCATCAAACCAACCTCAACCTGTTGTGTCTCTATCTGTTGTTTTTTCAATTTCTTATCATGAATTTCTAATACTTCTAATAAGCTAAAAAGATTTAAGTCTTTTAAAAATGTAAAATGGATTTTTTAACTGCAATACACAATAGGGGGTCAGAAAGGAATCATACAAAAATATTTTTTGGAACCAAAACGTATGTACGATGTGGGTTTGTCAATGAATTCAAGTAATAAAACGTACTGATCAATACAAGTCACAAAAATCATTTCGCTCAACTTTTTTTGTTTCTCCATGAAATTTGGGTCAAAGTGAGTACATCAATACAGTTCGGCTGACACAAAACTTAAAATGCATGTAGGTAAACAAACTATATCAAACGAATCAGTCTTGATTGATGATTAGTTCCCTGAGACGTAATATATTACGATTCATACATAGAAGTATTCATAGATGGAGTGTGTTCCTAAGTTTTTGTATTGTGCCTTTCTCAACAAACACTCTCGAAAATCTACTCTAGCTAAAGATAGCAGAAGTTATCATCTCTTTTTTAAGAAATGTTTTTGGGTGAATGGGGTAAGCGTTGAGGTGTCGTCTGTTTTCAATAATTTTACTCGCATGAAACGGAAGCTACGCCCAATGATATTAAATTTTGAATAATTTGACATAGTTTTTCGTGCAATATGAGACCAGGAAAGTGTATTTCCACATAAAATGCCAATCATTTTCGTGCAGAAAATTTCATCATTTTGTAACAAATTTAGGTTTCATCAACGAATATTTCTCAGATTTGCGTAGGTGTCCAGTGTCCGCCTTCCATAAAGGTGTTAAAGGTCTGTAGCTTTTTGTCATCATTATCCTTTTTCTCGCCTGTTAGTTAACATATCTTGGTTTGGTTTGTAAAAATTCGTAAGTCTTATTAACCCAACCTTTGGAGAAACCCAGTACAGTGAGATGACAATCATTGATATGATTATTGTTTGTTGGCCGCTTGATCGTCGTTATCATGAGAGTATGTAAAGACAAAAACAACCTCTAACTTTAAACTCTTTTCTGAATATGAACACTTTAGGAGGATTATTATTATGATA
>VICI01000169.1:0-53709 GCA_019593645.1 Akabosia matsudoensis
TTCAAGAATGAAGACACTATTATTTGGATCGCGCCTTAAACCCCCTAGAGGATCCAATGTAGAATTTCTTGAAGAACACGTTTCCTTTACTACTTCCAGGCTGATGGAAATATCAAATTGTGGTAAAGAACGAAATTCTGTGGATGATGCTGAACATGCAAATGTCGAGGAGGAAGCAGAGTCGGTGGATGTACAGGATACTGATACGCCCCTTTTGGAATCTGAATTTAACGATGAGGGTCTGTACTACTTATCAGGATATCTGGCCAGTGCGATGAAGAGAAAATTTGGACTAATATATGGGGAAACGACTAGGCATCAGCTCAACACGACAACAAAAAATACATGGATTCATAAGCTATCTAGAGGAGGACTAATGATACCTTTTGAATCATTACATAAAAACGTTTTGTTATGTGAGCAGTCATTCAAGCAAAATTTTCCGGTTTATAAGATAATACGGATACCTGGAATTACAAATTATGTGTGTGGCATATTAAAGAGCCTGCATCCGGAAATTGATGATCTAATAATTAGTGAGTTTACTAAATTACGGTTAAAAATTAGGATAAATGCATGGAATGAGATGCGGAAATCGCTGCGATTTGTTAAGAAGAAAAGCACAAGAGTCACAAGAAAAAACAAACAATTTGCAAAAAGTAAGGTATAGTCAGCATGAATAAATACTAAGAACATTGTGTATCAAATTTTGCTAATTAGTACCTTCAATTTTAATTCGAATTCATTTTTTTGCGATTACCTGGTACCTGAGTATATGCATCAACCAGTGAGCTTGTGTCGAGTTTTGCCCAAGAGCATGATGGGGCAAATTGCGAAACTTTTTGTAGCAACGCTTGAACGACCAGATCACCCTATGATATTTTAGCATCCAGGTTTCAGGCACCTACAGGTGTCCGAATTCGTTGTTGAGGGATAACTTAGTCTTAGTAAATTTTGTAGAGGTGCTTATTAGGTGGAAGAAACTGATAAATGCATTTAAATATATTTTCAGACACCTTAAGATGCCCGAATACGTTTTTTAGGGATAACATTAGGACACTCAGCCTGATAGACATGATGTTTTGGACAAGAGGTTCTTTGTAGGTGGAGGCAACGGGTAAATGCGCTTACATGGATTTCCAGGTACCTGCAGGTGCCCGAATCTGTTTTCTAGGGATAACTTGAGCACGCTTTGTCTGGAAGACATAAAATTTTGTATGGAAATTCTCATTATGCAAGGGCAACGGATGTGTTTACACGGGTTTCAAGATATCTGGTTTTCGTTTTGAGTCATAATTTGGACATACTTTGTCTGATTGGAAGACCTTTTGCGCGTTTTATTCGTTGCTTAAGCTACTTCGGTATTCCGTTGTACCGGTTTATTACGATATTTTTTTGCGTTGAACGAATATTGTGCCGTCAGTCACTTTTATGAAGTTGTGCTCAATGTATTCATACTTGTTGGAAAAATAAAAAGGCCTACAAGTGAACCATCTCAATCTATTTCAGTAATAATTGATTACGCCCCATCCTATCCCATCCTATCATTTCAAGTTGACTGAAGTTTTATATTCCCAATGTTTTCTGCCAGTTTTCCTTACACCCTCAATTAAATTCGTATAATATGGGAAGTGAAATAGTCCGAAACATGAAAGGATTTTGAAAACTCGTAAGACAAAAAATGATGCAGCATTTTCTTTCGTTCACTCGTAAGATGAAACACGTAAAGATGCATTGTATGCTTAAAGTATTCAGAAACAAGTTTCCAGAGCTATAGTTGCCATATCGCGTAGTCTTCCAGCTTTCATGACTTGCTTCGTAGAAAAAGTATGTGCTATGCTTTTGTTTTCTTTGTAAGGAAAATTTTTTTGTTCTGTTCTTTGTCAGTCTCTAATGTCTAGAAATTTTCTGATTATGATGGGTTTTAAACATTTATGTAACAGTGTTCAAATTTAATTTTCTATATTGCAGATTCCCAAGATTCCTTAAGATATATCGAACGTACAACTACTACTATATGGTAGAATCAAGGACGGTGTATCCGAACGTGTGGCGTGTAGTAAATCTGATTCATATTCTGTTGCTCCTTGCTCACTGGTTTGGCTGCTTTTACTTTCTCCTCTCGGAGGCAGAACAATTCCAAGGGCCTTGGGTGTATCCGAATCCAAAGGATCCAAACAACACTGATTTTGTTCCTTTAACTCGAAAGTACCTGGGATCACTCTACTGGTCTACTTTGACGCTGACTACGATTGGTGACCTGCCCACTCCCTACTCTAATTGGCAGTGAGTCCTTTTATGATATATCATACACTCCTCTATCTAAGCACGATTTTCATTATATTATAAATGAACATGATACACGTATAAAACTCAAAGTCAATCAAAATACAAACATTGTTATGAAACTTGCTAAAGCATTACATTTTAGCTGTATTAAGTTGCATAAAGGATCGGAATTTCAGAATAAATAGAGTAAATTCATACTTATTTTCATGCAGTCCCTTATTTGGTGTCCAAAATAAGTGTACGTAACTAAAGAAAATTAAAACAAGTTCAGTCTAACATTCGACTTGCTCATATCACGTTCCAATCTTCTGCCAAAATGGAATACAGCAAAAAAAAAAGTTTTTCTTCTCCTAGATTGTCATGTTTAGAAGTAGTACTCCGGTGAAAGAGCGGATTGGAAGTCAGTATGTGGCATTTTTTGGGGGCAGGTGTTTTACTAGCCTACTTAATCTTGAATATGAGTCATACTCCCAAATGTATGTTGTATGTATAAAAAACAAGTTCCTCTCGTTTGCTGACATTGCATTCACTTTATAGATGAAATGTTACTTTCTCTTTTTCGGATGTTCAAATTTCAGTCAAAATAGCTAGAGATTTTGAAAGTCTCCACATGGTTGTTTGTACTCATCGCTTTCTGGCGATACTTGACTTGACAAGGCTACGTTGCAACATCATTTTTCTACTCAAATTATACTCAAGTTGAAATATCTTGTTTCACCAGCTAGTAAGCAATCCATTTTCTGAGAGAAATGTAACTGTCTCCGTTAGTTGGCATTTGTAAACGTGCATGACTTTTTATTTGCCCCTTTTAAAATGAGATGCCAGTACTTATTTATACCATCTCAGTCACTCTAAAGAGGTCCAATCTGTGGTTTCCAAGTGGCCAAGAGAAGATATACAAAAAGGTTGGAATTTGGAATGAATGTGAATGTAAGCTTGAATGTTTTTCACAAAAAGCACTTGAGTGTTAAAAGGAATCCGGGATTAAAAATAAAAAGCACGAACTCTACAAGGAGTTGAATTAATAGGATAAATAAATAAAACTTAGTTCCGAGTATGTAGCAGATTTTTCCGTCGTGTTTACGAAGAACATTGTATGCCCCTCAGGGTCTATCGTAATTTTCAATTAGGGCAAGTGAAGGCTACATAACCAGTGCTTGAAGACTGTCTGATATATTATATAAACAAGGTCTACTTCTACTCATATAAAGTCTTTATTATATAGAATAGAGCAGTAGAGGGAGAAGAGTGAAAGTGAGTGAGGTGAAACAAATCATTGTTGTATATAACAAAGCACTATGAAACGGAAGAGAAAAAAGCGGCACTGGGAAATGGGGCGTAAAGTCAAGTAAATCTTTGTGTCTCCCTTCATCCTTAGTTGCCTATATGAATGTATGGAAACACCTCAGCTTGTTATTTTCAACCTGATTCTTTTTCTTTCTCCACAAACCGTGCAGTTTAGCAACTAAAAGGGAACAGAAAGATTTCTATTGTTTGCGTGTCTATCCATACACTGTAAAGTCATAAAGACCCCTAGTTTATCAACAAAACCAAGAATTTCTCGTTCTTACAAAGAAAAACTTGCGACTTAAGAGTCATAGACCATTCCAGATGCGTGAAGCAAGTAAAGAGGAGATAACTTGTAGGGACCGATAACAATTTTTACGGCTTGAGCTCAGATTTAGTCATAGGTTCAGTCTGACAAAATCAAACGATTTCATATCAACGATGTTCCCTGGTCATCGTTGAAAAACATGCGTGACCCCGACTGATTTGATAATCAATACTTTCCAAAGCAAAATCTTGCTGAAAAATGTGGCAAAATTTGGATAATATGATGATGCCGTGTGCCCAGATGATGTAATATTTATGACCTAGTAAATGACAATATAGTTTACAAAATCCAAACCGATTTAGCCAAGCAACAAAATGAACAAGTTCACGCGAGTTCTCTGCCTTTTCCAGATGTAAGTATAAAACGGCTGTAGACCTTGGCTAGCTTGGGATGTAGGCATCCAAAGTTTATCCTTTACGATTCATAGAGGTTTGGGCAAAACCATTAGTCTCTGTCTACGATGACGACCTTACATAAGCAATGAACAAATCGGTAGGTTAACACGTCTCTCCAGGAGCAACCATAAAACTCCTCTGTTCTTTACCAATTTCTCTTCGTTGCTACTTGTCGGTTGCAGCAAGTTTAGATTGATCACAACCGGGGAGGACGTTGGAATTGTTTTATAAAATCATATTACTCCTTACAACAGCAAACAAAAGATAATTCAGTCTAGATGCATTAATTTCTCTTTGCTTTGCTTTGAACTGGTTTGATAACCTACCTTCGCTAACGCTGTTTCTTACAATTCTCCAACATTTGCTATTGGATTGTACACACACGGTATATTACATCATCATCGACATTTTATGGATATTACGACTTTTACCGTGACAAAAGGCAAATAAACATGTATTATGAGAAAGAGAAGAAATCGAGGCATACGAGTGTCCGATTGCTGGGAAGACTATAGTTTATCCTTCCGTAATGAAGATATGTTTTTGTGAGAACACAAGTAAATAGCAATTACCTGGGTTGCAATTACCCTGCAAATTTCAGCAACATATGGTGAAGGTTACACAGTCCGAATTGGACAAGACGTACCTATTATGAAATAAAATGGAGAAAGGAAACTTTCGTTCTATTATAGTACGAAATAGCAAACGAGTCATTTTGTGACGAAAGGTTGGACACTCTGTGACTTGAATATTCATGCAAAAGTCTGCCATTTTTGGGAAGTACTAAGTACTTGTCAGCAGCCTCGTTTTTAGATGAATCGTTTTCTCTTTTGATTTGCGTTCAACGCCGAGCAAAAGAGAAGCTTTTTTCAAGCTTTTATAGTGATGGGGTAATTTGCGTCTTTAACATGAGAAAATGCCGCGTGGCTAACACATCGAGAGATTTTTTGCCGCGTTTGCGGTGAAAGTGTGTATTTGGAATTCGGTTTTTGCATCTGCTCATCACTCTCTCTTTCTATGGAGCGCTTTGGTTATCGCCATTTTAAAAGCAAGATACGTTCTTGGTTGTATGTTGCCTCTTTGCTTCCCTCCCTGATCCGAAGTGCAATGAGATGATGTTTGTGTTTGTGGTTTAGCAATAAACATGCAAGGAGAACTGTCTACTCTTATGTACCACAAGTTGGCTGATTGAGTAAATATAAGGTTTAATAATGACTCATAAACTACTTTAACGTGCTATATTGTAATGTAATATAACACGTATATATTGTAGATTGTATTTTGCTGTAAACTCAAGATTAGCAAACCCACAGTCATCCAATGAAATTGTTCTCGTAGTTGTGTGAAAGAGACTGGAAGCTTGAAACATTTTCTTCAGTGTTGTTTTTAACGTATTGCACAAGTCATTATTGTCACTATGAGGAGGACAATGGCCATGTACAATATTTTACATACAAATGCTCGCAAGGCGTTTTAACATCCAAAAAAACGACAATGAAAATTAATATGATCCAGTTAACTTCTCTTAGAATGGTTTGCTCACAGCTGTTACATAATGACAATAATAACAATAGTATTAAACCTGATTGAACCTCTACATTGCTAAGAAATGTTGACATATAAATATAAATAAATATTTGATAAATATTTACTCATTCGAAAGTCAAAAGTGTATTTCACCAGGCCATCACCGCTACCACCAACTCCTACGTACTGCTTTCGCATGCATGCTTACCACATCCGCCAAGGGACCACATTCAGGTAGTGAAAAGTAGCTTGTAAGCATCATTTTTGTGTGTGCGAAAGGTTTAAAACGACGTGAAATGAGATGAAAAACTAGACCACAGGGAGTAGTTGACGTTCGGAGCGAACCAGCTTTTGACAATCGCGAAACCCATATATTTTCCTTCAACAAATTTATACTTTTGTCGTTTTCCATCTACTCTTATCTTAAGGTATGCGCATTGTTTCACGTGATTGTCCCACTATTCACACTACTGACTCCACAAAAAATCTCACGCATATAGAAAGTTCGCTTTATCTTTATCAGATTGAGCTCTTTTTTGCTACGTGCCTATAAAAGCAGGAAACCAACACGATATAATAGTATTAGGGTAGATTTAAAAACGAAAACACCAAAAGATGGTTTATAAGTGTCAAAGATAATGCAAAGTGAAGTGTACTGTACAAACAGAACCATGTATCCTGTAGATATGTGGGCCTTGCCCCATGAGCAATAAAGTAATATACGTGCATGTATTCCATGGCAGTGTTAACGTTCACATAAAATTCCATTAAGTAGTCAGTTAGTTTAATAAAAAATGTGCTGATGGCGATAAAGTAATAGTCTGTAAGAGTAACGTTTTTTTGTGAAAATATCTTACTGCTAAGGTTAGAGAAAAAAGGGGTTGTCTAAGAGTCCAACTTACAGAGTATGAAAGTGATAAAAAATCCATAAGATGGAAAACAGATGGGCTACCGAATTCATTTTTTTTCCAAACGGCTCGTGATTCATTCGCTGCTTTTTGTTGATTATGACAGGATATTTTATATCATTTTTGTTGCACATCTTTCGTTTTGTTTTTAAAGAAATTCATTAAGAGAAGACGTTCTGTTGTCGGTTATCGAAGATCACATGTTCGGGAATTTCCTGTACAGGTAAAAATCCTTTGTGGTCGTTTCTTTCTACCACAGACAATTCACACAGATACGGCTACTGCAACTGTGGAGAAAATAAATGTGCTGAATTGCACTGCAACCTGGAGTATTAATAATAATAACAATGTTTTTCATGAATACCACTTTCCAACTCTCGTTTGACTACTCTCAAAGGAATTACAAAACTTTTTGTAACTCTCAATTGCACACTATTTTTTGCCCAAAAAACAGCAAAAGTCGTGAGTTTTTATCTCTGCGCTCTTTACGATTCTCCTTGTATTCTATATGCCTCTCAACCTTATCTCATTTTCTTTTCCCGTTTTCTCCTCCTGTTTGTTGAGACATCATGTAAAACATGTGAGGTTATGCACGTATTTCCGGTTTTCACTCACAGCAAGAAAATATAGCATATAAAAAAACAGAGCAATTTCATAGATATCTCAAATATGTATCCAGCAGGAATAAATAGACAAAAGCGACAAACCAAGAATTGTATACAAGTTGAGGGAAAATAGATGGAAAGGAAAAAAAATGCACACAAGGAAAAAAGTTGAATAGAATGGCTTGAGGGAGGACAAGGAAAAAGCTTCTACATGTTCATGTACCCTTCGCGTTTATCATTGTATCTTTTCCCATAGCCACATCAGCGTCCTCTCCATTTTTATACTCTGTCATATAGCATGTGAGAGAACTGTAAAATGAGACAGCTTCATGAGTATCATGGCCAACAAACACTACCGGAAGGAGAGCATCACTATTCTCGAAAAAAGGGCTAATAACAATAAGGGAAGCGGGTGCGGAAAAAAGGCAGGGGAAAAGACTATCGCCCACCGAGTATCGTTTTAAACTACCAAACTTTAAAAATTCTCCTAAGATTTAAATCGAAAGCTGAGAGTTGAGTAATGTGATGTGATGGGATGATGTTACTCCTTCTGTTCCCATTTTCCGGGGTAGATCGTTGCACAACTTTATCATCCTGGTACGGTATTTTTTCGGTGAAGCATTCCTTGTCTTCCCACATTTGTCTATACGAGAAGCTATTTTTATTCCGTATTAGAGAGGTTCCTCCCTCTTTTTTGCTATGGAGAAAGTCACTGTCATTCATTATCGATTGAAGGTATACATTTGCACTACACTTGCTCTCCAATCGCAACTAAAAGAAATATCTGTCTACTCGTATCCAGATTCAATTTATACTTCTGTATTAAAATACATTACGGTCCTCCTTCCAGGTGGGTCAAAACGAACGGCCAGTAGTTTCCTTACAAGTTTTTCTCCGGGTTTTCATGAGCCTGAAGTCCTTTCGTTTCCGCGAGGGGAGCAGTTTTTATTGAATCGAAATACAATCACAAAACTGTAGTTGCTAATTTATCGTCGACTTTTCCTTTACTTTTGATCAATTTTCTAACATTCGTTTTTTATTACACGTGCGTGGAGTGCTCTTCGAACTCCCTACAGCAAACTTTCCCATTTACAGGGTAGAAGTATCTGTTCTAAACCTAAAAGCAGAATATGCGCTCATAGCTATTAATCATACCTGTCATAAGTAACATTCCCATAATACTCCAACTATTTAGGTTGTTCATATTTATTTATTGTAACGGTCGTCTATCGATTCATCGCTCCAAAATGATGTGAGTATGCGGGCATGACATCAAAAGCAAGTGTGCAATTTAAAGATTTCTGCTTTTTTTTGCTCAGGAAGCTTTTATTGGTAAATATATTAACATAGAGTCCATTTCAAAAGATAATCGTGCTGTTGACGTGATACTGCTTTTATTTTATAGTACGTTAGGGATAAATTTATTTCTCTCATAAATCACAAGAGAAAAAACATTTTCACGTGATTTACTCAGCTTCAAACACATTGAACGATACATAAAATTTTCTAATCTATTGAAAAAAGTTAGAAAATTGTATCTGCCCACAGAAAGTAGCTGAACTGGTAGCTACTTGCATATTATTACGTGTATTTCGCAGATTTTCTTATGGTCTCATAATTCTTTACTCTTTACTTTGTATTGAAGAACTTGTTTCCTCATCTGACCAGAAGCACATTGTGTATCTAGTCTGTTATATTTCTCATTGTTCATACTTTTTTATTCCCTGCTCTCAAAAAGAAGCGAGATCGACGGCATATAAAATATAATTATACATTATTGGTAACAAACACGCGTATAACCTTCCATCCTTTATATTCACACTTTTTTAGAGTCAATATTGACATTGATAGGAAAGTTGTAAGGTTGTTGGGAAGCAAACGTCGCGTCGTTTGGTTTAATACCACTGAATGAAGAAGTGCACTCCCTATACGAACCATTGTCATATCTTCGTTGAAGTGGAAGTTTGCAAACTCAGACGCGTGCTTTCTCCATAATTCGGATTGAAGTTCACAGTTGCTCTCATTTGTTATCATGGCAGAGATCTGTGTATGCAAGCTAGTTTCTACTACTATCGAGTTGATGGAGCGACAGCAGTGGACAAATTCATATGCATATTAAAAATGCCAGAGGAATTTCAAATGAAGGATGCTATACCAATCTAAAGTATATTGTCTATGAACCACTCATGTTTAAAAAAAGAAGTTTAAGTTGCGAGGGTGGATTGAAAATGATGATAGAAGATAATATGACACCATATTCTTAGTATTTCAGATGCGAATCGGAAGCTCCTGATAAAGGTTTTCTAATTTGAAAACGAGAAAGCCAAGTGGAAAGGTGGATTTGATGTCATCGCATTTTTACCAATCCCACATAGAGGGTTTTCTCCTATTTTCCATAAACATAATTGGTTTCGTAAAAAAACGACGAATTTATTCAGAATAGTTTAGTGATAGATCGGACATGGTTTTACATATATAGTTGTATATATATTTATAAACTTCCTGACGATGGGTTGGTACAATAGCGACAGATGGCTATAGTCGGACAGAAGAGATTGCCAGTGCTATCTATATACTACACACATGACAAAATTCACGTAAATTATAGACACGTTTGCTGGAGCCCTCCCTGGTCAATCTTTCCTTGCGTGATGTATGGGGCAAAACGGAAAATACTGGACTGGGAGGACACTTCAGAAGGCTGTAGGATTGACTCCTATACATGTGAATAGAAATTCTCGTTTTTTTGTACATATTCGTGGATACATATATAAACTTTGAATGATCTTTTCGTCCTGGTTCTCAATTGAATGCAGAGCCTTCAGGCGGATGTAAACGAGATGACGAGTGGTTATGATTTATGGCATATTGGAAGGCATAAAGTCTACCGACAACCAGCATTATTGCAGCTCATATGCAACCGATGAGCGTATTTGCATTGTTTTACACAGATCAGTGGATCGGTGCCAATGGCAGTTTTTCTATACGGTCGCGTCCAGTGTATACATCTTATACGAAAAATTTTGAGCAAGTATTTGTTTAAAAATCGTATTTTTCTACAAGCTAAAGGGTCATATTATATATCAACTTTAGAGTTTGTCTGTGAAACGCTCGTATTCTTTAGAGCATCCCATCCGGAAAAAACTTCTATAAAATACCAGTGATAGTACCCGTCTCAAATGAGAGCGGCCTAGACAGGTTACCGATAACACAAAGCAGTTGAATGTTCGGTAGCTGATTTTAGACGGAATCTTCTTCCATCTTATCATATCTTTTACTGTTACTGGAGTTGATTTTCCAGAGTCTGTTCCGTTTTATTACCGACCCATGTTTCTCATTAGCTTGAATGCTGATTCCCTCCTCAAGCTTGTTTGCTTGCTCCACCAAACTAACCTATGGTTTAAAATCACAGCTGGTCACCGCCTCAAAGGAGTTTATTGGCGGAACTCCTATAGGTTCATTTTATGTATGCACTAACAGAAATATGCAGCGTACGTTTTAGCCAGCAACCGCCAGTGCGTTTAGCGTTCGTGATTCTAAGCTTAGTATCAGATTTGCGCCGTGCGGGTGCATACACAAATTGATGGTATAGTACGACAAAATTATTTCTTTAATGTCGAAATACATTAGTAAGCTCGTTTTGAGTCCCTACTCTACAATGGCCCTACTTCTTGTGATTCGCGAATTCTGTAGGTCCTAAACAATCGAAAAAAAGACCCACCAAGTACCTCAAAAAGTGAATCCATGAAATTGTTTCATATTTAGAATTACATTTCATAGCTACTTGCACACAGTCTCAGATTTTTGTAAATGAAAAACCAAAGGAACTTTGCAAAAGTTTTGTATTTTTAATTCAACAAGCACTTAACGACCACGGTGAAGGATCTGTTAGGTTTGCGAGTAAGCCCTGGTTACATTTTTTATTCTGGATGAATGCTTCTGAAATAACTCCGCAAGGAATATTTTTAGGTATAAGTAAACGGCTATTGGTAATGGTAAAACATGTTCAACAATTTATTGCGGTGGCGTCATAGTCAACTGCACAGTCATATTTTCTAGACACAATGCTTTTTTCCGGAATGAAAAATGAAATGGACGTTCCTTCCTATTTTATTTTCCTTTCAATTCGCAAGTCTGGCTACCGTACAGATAGACATTTTTAAAGCATTGCCCACTGCAAACAACGATGTGATAGATGTTTTATACGTTTACATGGACATCCATCGTGGGTCATAATAGGTGGACAATGTCTGCCATACTAGCTAGTCACCGTGAGCGGGTTGTCCATTTAACATTAAGGAATCTGTGAAATCATAAGACAAGAAAAAATAAGAACGAGCGGGATGGAGGCAAACATAAAGTGAAAACTCGCAATTGATTTTGTCATCTGTGATAAGTATACGTAGATGGGAACAATTGTCAAGCTCGAGTGGTTATCACGAACAAAGCTCATCAAAGCGCTCTTAGAATGGCACTTCATGTGTAGAATTTAAACATTAAAGTTCGCTGCCTTTACCAGGTTGTTACTAGATACATCACAAGATATTTATTTTCAAGCGAGGAAAGTAAGTTTTTTCCCAAGGCATCTGATCACTTTTCTTCTGTTTTATGAAATTTCTAAGACTCGGAGATAGGTCATCACCATTCAATCCTGCAGACATGGTTGGGTTTCTGAGGCGGCACCATCAGCATAAATCTCGACTTCTCTACATTCGAAGCGACATCGGGTTAGTATGCCCTAAGGTTTCATTCTCTCCGTACGGATCTAACACTCATCGTCGGGTGACTGTCAGATACGTACCTGAGTATTTATGAGAGAAAAGAGTAATGTTTGAACATAGAAATCATTTATTTTGCAAACGGCCGACACGAAGAAAAAAGTTTTCGAAACAGTTTTTGTTAAGGTACAACACGACTATATTCTTATAAAGCTACAAAATTAGACCAATAAACAGTTGGGTAGAAATCGCTCTATTTTTCATCTTTAATGAAATAATTTCTGGGAATATTTTCCCTTACATTTTAATTGAAAGGATTTATTATATTACGCTCATACAGTTTCCAGAATAAAAAGCAAATTTTGGTGAAATAAGTACAAGTGAAACTGCACAAGAACTTTCTCCTCAAGACGTTTTCATTTGTTCCGTCTTATGTGCGGAGAAGCACACAAAGGAATTTATGGCGACCATGAAATATTCTTCAAATTAGAAGAGAAAATGTATGCAGGCATAAGATATTCTCGGAGGCTGTTCGTATGACTTACTATCTTGATCATAAACCAACAACAATGTAGGTTTTGTTACCTAATGTCACGCCGTCATTGAAGCTTAATGTCATATACACAATCCATTTTACTCCAGTTTTTTAAACACCATTTTTATATCTCTCCCAATAAAACTTAGTACACGCTTGGCCGAATGGTGTGCATAGAGGGTACACAGTGTTTACTATCTCCATGAAAAATGAATAAATAAAAGTGACAGGAGGTTAAAATTACACACCAACCCATACATATGCATTCACATTCATTATAAAGGATTATTGTCACTATTATCAGCCTAGTTACGATTATGATACTTTCCCCAGCCTTGTTTTCAGTTCAATTTTGTTGTTCATACGAGACGAAATATAAAAACGAGATGTTGTGTAATATGATGCATCCTCTTGCACACATTCGTTACCCATTATCTATCCCTGTCGTATGTGAACTATCAAGAAACAAAGCTGCCTGTAATACAGCTAACTACTTCTTTATCGTTATTATTACAATCGTCACCGCACAGTTCCAGTGAAATTTGTTACATGCCAGTTGTCTTTTTTTTCGTCGTCTCGTGCTTTTATTTTGCTCTTATCCTGTAACATCCCAATTGTCTTGCGTTTCATGATTACTACGACAACATTACTATTAGAACTGCAATTGGAAAAGGTTTCCCTCCTTGTAGATTTCCATTTTTGTAGGTGGAGGCGGAGGCTATAAAACTTGTGACCATCTTGAGCCCACATGACATTTTCCTACCATCGTAACAATAATCGTATCTTCAAGACTGGATTGTCGTGCGGCTAATTGGATTTTCTCCTTCAGTTGCCAAAATCTATGCTCTCATTTAAAAAAACATAGACAAATATTCAAAAGCACTGGCAAAAAACCACGTTCACTCGAAACACTTCTTTAGAAAAAAGTAACAACTTTTTTACAGCATTGAAACTGGTTACTTTTTAATGCATGAATGCAACTCCTGTTTAGCCGAGTAGGGATAATCGATCACATATTGATTGTGAATTTATATAACAAGCATCATCATCTTTTTTTTTATACTGGCTGGAAAGTCAAGACGATCATATAAAAGATAACGAAGTGATTATCAAGGACAAATAAATGTTTATAGCTGGCGTGGCATTATTTTCCTATAAAAATTATTGCTTTTCCTCACTCTCTCTCTTTGAGATTAGAAGAGTTCGTTAATTGAAGGCCAAAAGAGCACCGTCTTCTATATACCCTGTTACTGCTTGGAATGACAATTTTTGCTTGTTATCTTATTAAATTTACATCGACCGAATTTTCATAGATAAGGACGAGACAATGGGCTGACTGCAAGAAACCGTTCAAAACAAGAGTCTCATGTCGGGAGAGATATATAATTACGAAAATTTCATCAAGAGAAGTGATGATGATGCGTGCCGAAATGGAGAGGTTTTAATTTCAATAACGCAAGAGGAAATGTTAGAGTTCAATCGGATGAGAGCTTAAGCATATAAGAAAAAGTTTCTATAGATTTTTTTTTGTTTTTATTGCAGTTTCAAAGTTTAATAACCATATTGATATGAATGGCACTCATTCAACATACAAAAACACGAAAGCATGTTTTTCAATATCATCTTATTATATAAGTTTCAATAGAAATTTAGGCTCTTTTCTCGACAGCGAAAATGTTTGCACCTTTTTTAGAATGAAGAACAAGATTAGGGAGAAAAAAGTTTTCGAACAGCCTTCATAGAAATATTCTTATCTGAAGCGTGAAAAGCGTTTCAATATTTCCTAAATCTTCGTCCCTTTTCTGTTACCTTCACTCACGTTTTCTTTAGCAATAATGTGTGCGTTCATTAGAAAATCTCTGAAACTCATTGGAGAAAAAAATGAACAAGTTTCACTATTTACATCAGAAGAAAAACCGGAGCACATTATTAGCAGAAAACTTGAACAAGTTGATTCGAATGACACGGTTCTTAGATTTATTTTTCATTATTGAAAGCTTCGTCTCGTACTCTTATCCGGAAAGGTTTTTAATCAAACGTTGAACCAGGAGGAGTAATTTCTTGCTTTGGTACAAAGACACGAAGTGGAAGAGGGTCTGGGAGTGCGTTCATTTTTGTGACAAGGTATTCGATGAAAACTGTTCGAAAGCTTTTTTCTGGGTGGCTATAAAGCAATAAAAAAAGTACTTTCTTTTCGAGTAAAATGAAGACGAGCTCTTTTCTTAAATCAAATGAGTAAATAATATTTAAAAACGTAAATTAGTTACTTAATACCTTGTTTTTCCATAATTTTTCAGGTACATATTTACCATCGTAAGCTACCTTATTGGTGTCTTCATTTTCGCCACGATCGTTGGTAAGTTAATGCATCATAAGCTTGCAAAATACTGATCAGATTTAGTGCATTGCAGAGTTTAGTTCTGACATGACGTGATTTTTTTCTCAGGTCAAGTTGGCAACGTGATAACAAATCGGAATGCGAATCGCTTGGAATTTGAAAGACTCCTGGTACGAATTAAAGTCAACTCGGATGAATTCGCTGGGTTGTGTAGTGAAAGGAAAAGTAATTTGTGTGTGGAATCTGATTATAGGATGGTGCGAAAATGTACATGCGACATCACAAAGTGCCCCGTGATATGCAACGAAGGGTTCTCCGTTGGTATGATTATTCATGGTCCAGGTGAGTTTTCTAACTCTTGGTCGCATCCTAACTTTGCCTATCTTTCACGGAGTTCTGTCCACACTTGGTTCCCTGTATTTCTGGTTTAGAGGTAGAATACAAGGAGGAGGTGATATCAATACGGCCTTAGGACTGCTTCCTGACAAGCTCAAAACCGAGTTGGCTCTTCATGTCAACCTTAGTGTGCTAAAGAAGGTAAGGTTGAGCAATTTACACCTTTTCTTACTTCCTCCCGTGAGCCGCTGCTGTTTTATATTTTACTTGTGCCTTCTTTCTCTCTCTCTCTCTCTCTCGGTCTTCTCGTCCAGGTTACGATATTTCAAGAGTGTCAACCTGAATTTCTTCACGACCTGGTGCTCAAGATGAAAGCGTACATATTCACCCCAGGTGACCTGATTTGCAGAAAGGGGGAAGTCGCTCGTGAAATGTTTATCATTGCTGACGGTATTTTAGAAGTAATTAGGTAAGAGAAATGGAGACTTGGTCTAAAACAAAACCCTCTCAATCAATTGGTACAAAAAACCCTGAAACCTGTGCCCTGTCTCTCCGTGATGTGTCCCGCTTTTTATTTAAAAAACTCATGAAAACTTTGTCTTTTATTTTCTCGTAGTGAAACTGGAAAAGTCCTTACGACCATGCAAGCAGGAGACTTTTTCGGCGAAATTGGCATCCTCAACTTGGATGGTTTAAACAAGTAAGCATATTATTATATATTTTATTATGGAATCTGAGCTTTCTTAAATGATGATGAAATATTTCTGTAAATTTAAAGACGCACAGCGGATGTTCGCTCAGTCGGTTACTCAGAGCTATTTAGTCTTTCGAGAGAAGATGTATTGGCAGCAATGAAGGATTATCCTGAAGCTCAAGTAAGTTTAATCAGCAATATTTTTTTATGCTGGATATGTAACTCCTTTTCTGTACTTGGCACCGAGGAGCTGCGAACGAAAATGCTAGAAAAAATATATGACTGATGGAGGAACAGTTTAAATTGGCATTTTATGTCTGAGTATTTTATAATGGCCTTTGTTTGTAGATTGACCTAAATCATTTTTTATACTTTTTCCCCAGGAAATTCTGCAAACATTAGGTAGAAAGCGGTTAATGGAGGCAAGGAAGGCTTCCGGTGCAGCCAACCCGAAGAAAAGCAGCAGCGACGCGGCCAAAAAGGTACAAACTATAAGCCTTGGGAAGGAGTCCGAGGTCACTGATGGCACAACGGGGAAGAAGCTGGTGGAGAAACTTCAAAGTGATTTCAAGGGACTGAAAGATGTGATACGGCGGAGTAGAAAAAGCAATTCCAGGTTAGTCGTACATCATCAAGAAATGCCTCTTTAGGTACTCCATCTACCTTTGTAACAAATACGTGCGGAGATTATAGGAACATGGTGAACCAGCACAAAATCGGTATAATCGTTGACGTCTAGTCGTTTAATGCTTGTTTTTTTCCTCTTCTTCTCTGTAATCCTTACAGCAAAGATGATTCTAGTGAGCCCGAATCGGGTAAAACGGATGGCGACAGTGGGGAAAGAGGCTCAAAGGCTCCACGTGGAGTTCTTAAAAGAATGCATAATGTTTTGAGTGACGAGAAAAAAGACGAACCATCTACGTCTACGTCTACCTCTACTTCTTCTCCAGCCGGTATCACAAAACGAGGAGTAGGAAAACGTGTTCAGCTTGCAAAAATATTAGCACAGCCGTCGAGTCCTCCAAAAGAGCCTGAAATCATTGGTGAAGGGCTTCCTCTGATTCAGCGCCTTCGATTGCTCAAACAAAAGGAAGATAGAGAGAGGAAACAGAAAGAAGAAAGAGAGGCCATGATACAAAGTCTTATGCCAGCTCCGAAACCACAGTCTCCTCCAGCTGTACCATTAGCACCTGAGCCAAGTGCAGCACCTGCGCCTCTGCCAGTAGCCGCTCCAGTGAAACCTCGCCTTGGTGGGGCTGCCCTTTTAAGATCAATTGTGAAAACAACAGCCGCCGTTGAAGCACCGCCGTCCTCTGCGAGCTCAACCAGCAAGGAGTCAATAAAGCTAGTAACTTCTGCGCCAAAAGAAGTACCAAAGCGTGAAAGCGTATCCTCTGTGGAATCTGGCTCAACGCTTTCTTCGCCACCATCGAGTTCCCTGGCAAGCCGAGCTTTAAGCCCACCGCTCAAGTCGGGAGCATTACTGATCGGGGAGGCAGCGGCAATTGCAGCGTCAAGAGCTACAACAGAACCAATATCAATATCAGCACCACCTATGCCTCCGAAGCTGACGTCGCAGGTTTCTTTTTCCCCACCTGTCAGTTCTGGAAGCATGTCACCTCCAGTTTTGGACAGTATTGGAAGAGATCGATCTGCCTCGGCTAGCTCAGCAATTACTTCCTCAACTCATCATCCGCCGCCAAGATCTGCTTACATCATGATGAGACCTGCCGCTCTCAATTTTCGCCAAAAGACGTACGGCTCTGTGGACGATCTCTCCCCAGAGTTTTCTCGCTTGCCATTTGTGAAAAAGTTGAAAATCCTCAACGAGCGTCAGAAGATAGCCGCCCTCCTCATGAGTAAAACGAGTAGCAACGTGCTGACCCGGAGTACAAGTGAGGGCTCCAACGAAAACACGACCGTAACAGGTTCATCCTCTACAGAAGTGAAAGTAGAGGATCAGATGCACTCAGTCGCGATGGGTCGTCGCACCCAGTCCAATCAAGAGCAATTGCAGGGTCAAACCGAGTCTTCGACTGACACGTCACTGGTTCCGTCTACATCGTCCTCTGTAGTTCCCTCAAAGTACGATCAAAGCCCTCCAGAACGGGAGGTCAGAAGTGGTGAAGGTAGTGTGCCGCGGGGGCTAAGCACAATACATGCACCATCCTCCAGAGTAGCACCACAGTTGGCTAGCACTACAAGTACTGCGTCTACGGTTTCTGTTGTACACGTCTCAAATACCACAAAATGCCTTACTAAGTTAGTAACTGACGATGCGTCAAAAACTCTTGGTACTTCTAATAGCTGTACGGTTCCCAGTCGACTATCGCCAATTCCCACCAGTCTACATGGGGTAGGGAGTGGTGGTGGTGTTGGTAGTAGTAAGAAACGTAAGAAAACTAAAAAGATGCATGCTGCCTCATCGCCGACAACAGAGAAGAAAGACGAAGATGGCTCGTCGAGTAGTAGTTCGTCGTCGACTCCAAGTCCACCCGAGCTTGACAGCACAGAAACCCCGGAGCGGCGAAACCTGAAGAGCATTCTGAAACGTTTGGCAAAGTCTGGGGAAGCTGAGGACGGAGAGGAAAAGGGAGGCGGTGACTCATCCACTCGGATCCGCGACGAGAGGAAGCTGATGAAAGCTCCAACGATTGAGGGGTATGCTGCGCGACATAGAAAGTTTGCAAAAAATGTAACTTTTCATAGACAAGCCGTTACAGTAGTTTCCCCCGAAGATGTAGTCGCACTTGCTTCTAGAACTGGGACAGAAATATCCCAACCTACTGAAAGTATGCAAATTTGTAGAAGTGAAGATAAAATTTGTGACCCCGATAATGATTTTAGTGGTGGTGGTGAAAGTGGAACTGGGGCGCAAACGGAGCAACGCATTCCCGTCGGAGAGCACTCGTACACACCCGACGTAAGTATTTTTTTTGGAAAGGCAGGCTTCTCTTCTTTGATGGCCAGATATGCATGCATGCCTCCTGAAATTCTTTGTTTTTAAGTATTTTTTTCCCCCATTCAGGGTTAATAGACACTTGAATTGTGTACTCTTTTGGTTTGATTTTCGTTTTGAACAGAACATGAAGCCCCTTTCCAATCTGATGCTAGTGAAAGGGGAAGACATTTCGTTTGCCGGGGACCGTCAGCCAGGAGCTTTGCAAATTGGCCTGAACATTGCTCAAGAAGAATGTATTGGAAGTGTATTCCTGGGCATTAAAGCAATCATTCAGTCGAAAGTTGGCGAGATTCATTCTCGCTTCCAAGAGAATTTTAACACTTTAGAGCATGAGGTACATAAACGAGATGAAATTATATACAGATTGCAAAGACGTATCCAGGAGTTGGAGAGAAGTGCAGACAGGAGGAGGTCGCGGAACGGGGGCAGCATGAGAGATGATTGTGACCTTCAGCTCGACTTGGGAGGTAATGAAGGTGACAACGAGATGGACGACATTGATGGTGATCTAGATGACGAGGAAGAGTTACTTTTAGGATCTGAAGCAGGTATAGCTCGACGATATCCTCTGGAGCTGCAATCCTCATACTTGTTCAGCAGAGGTGATTCAATAGATACAGTTATCAGTGCACAGGATTACGATGATGAGGTGTTCGAAAGAGCAGAGCTAGAGAGTCGAGAGGCTGGACGGTCTTTGTCGTTTGGGGAGGGGAGGCCGAGTCACCAGCAGCAGCAGAGAAGTCGTTCCAGAGATTTGGGAAATGGAGAGGGCCAGAAGCATCCATCCGCTACGTGGGCGCAAATATCAGAGGAGGAGACAATCGAAATGAGGGAATTCGGGACTTCCCCATGGCAGTTAGAATTTCACCGTGATAGAGACTCCCTTCCGCCTCCAAATGAACGGAGTTTTGGAACAAGAAGCTTGGACAAAGACTCGGTTGCTGTTGACATTGGAAATACGTCCACCGAGTATGAATCCTCGTCCAGCTCCGAAGAAGCAAAAAACTCGGTTCAGGAAGTTGTCCACCGACGAATGAAAGAAGAGCCAGTAGCACTTGATGACGATGACGAGGAGGAAGGTGATCAAACCGACGTTGCAACTGATGATGACGAAGAAAGTGAAACATCTGACGACGAACCTCAGCTAACAAACAAAAACTGGGAGGTTCAAATGCTCGTAAAGGAAATGGACAAAAAAGAGCAAATCCGTCCTGTAAACGCAGAAATGATTGGTGAGGCGCAGCACTTACAAAACGAAATTATGCAGATGCGAGACGCAGTCGCATCTGGCGAACTTTCTCCTTCCGAACTAGACATGCTTGAGTCCATCCTACAAACAAAATCAAAGCGAGTAAAAGCTCTTGCGAAAGCACTCAGTGTGGATACTCACTTTCCACCTGCATCTACCAGTAGCAGTGCTGGCGGACGTGCTACAGCGTCATCAGTTGCCAGTCAAGATGCGTCGAAAACCAAGAAGAAGTTTTCGTTTGTGAGAAGCGTAGACGATATACACGGTGCTTCGTCCTCTCGCCCATCATCTTCAACGTCAAGACATTTCGATCCCAATCAGTTTCAGAGTTTAACGCCCTCTCAACTTAAGTCTAGTTTGACGCTTCCCCAGCCTCGTATCAGTTTAGGAATACTCCCGCCAGTCACATCTGCGCCGTCAGCCTCTTTCGGTGGGAACGAGCAACTCAGTCCCGGCGAGGAACGAGAACTTCACAAACTAGTATACTCTAGACGCTCCACAATAGTCCGAAGACAAACAAGTTTAGGAGAATCAGCCTTCCCATCCCCAGCGCCTTCATCGTCTCAGACTGAAAGTCAAAAACGCCGAGAGAGTGCTGGTGCATTTCCAGTTTCCTCTCATTCGAGCTCATCCAAACCCTCATTCTTCTCCAAGTTCAGCCTCGTTCGACAGCTTACTGCACGAAGCCATAGCTCAAAAAGTTCCAGCGTGGAGCACCCCACTGCGGACGTGTCTCGGGTGAAATATGTACGCAGTCCAGCCAGCTTGTCCGGAGAAAGTAGTTCCAGCCGCTCCCAGCCAACGGTCACTGCAGAGGGATCTATTTTCATTCAAAGTGCATCAATCTCCTCTCCTCCTCCAACGACAACGCCGTCCCAACAACGAAGCTCCTCTGCAAGCCTTCTCCCAAGTATATCATCAACAATAACCACCTCCGTTCTTTCATCGTCCGTGCACAGTGATCCTGGCACGTTTCAAACCAGCGATAGTCGAATCACTGCACTGAGAAGTAATACAATTGCAGTGTCCTCGAGCCAAGCTACAACAATATCGAGTTCTACGGCAATATCCCAGTCTGCTGTGGTCACATCCGTCTCTTCCAGCGCCATCCCTTCAGCACAAATTCCATGCTCCTCAAAGACGGCAGTTTCGAGTGCCCCTACAACGTCAGAGCTTGTTGGAGAAAGTCAGCCTTTGTTAAAGAAATAGCTATACAGCGACAGAATGATACTTTACCCTCTTCTCTGAGATACGTTTTCTTCTTTTAAGTTAAAATGACGACGACGGAGAAAGCAAACGCCTCCGAATTTTTTACTTAGTCAAGTTTAAGAAACGAGCTTAGGTTTTTGACTTGCTGTTAACTACCGGCGATTTGAAAACAATACTTGAAGTCAATAACAACCATTTGGGAAGCAGAAGAGAATGAGTATTTAAAGAATTAATCAAAACTAATTCAAAAATGGCTAAGAAACGAGCTTAGGTTTTTGACTTGCTGTTAACTACCGGCGATTTGAAAACAATACTTGAAGTCAATAACAACCATTTGGGAAGCAGAAGAGAATGAGTATTTAAAGAATTAATCAAAGTTAATTCAAAAATGGCTGGGTCATAGTTGTCACATTTTGGAACCGGTGCCACAATGAAGTGAAATTATAGTCGTCCTTTCCACGCCAACTTGTCAAGGTACAAAAACTTCTGCTACTGTTAAATAAGAAAATTAAGGATGCAACATGTGAATCTACAACACTCTAGAGACAACAAAAAATGAACTTGAATGTTCCCATTTGAACCTGTAACTGTACCGAACTCCAATTCGTTATTGGCTAAAATTGTAAGTCCTCTGTAAAAAGAAATTTCCAGACCTACTCATGATGTTGTGAGAGTTATACCCAGTTTTGACAACATTATGAAAGAAACATTACGTAAAGTGTGGATAATTTTTATACGAAAAAAATTGACGGGTGCATAATTGTAAATCAAACTGTGAGAAAAATTCGTTCGATGTTATCTGACAAAATTGTTATCCTATAAAACTGTGCCCCATTGCATGGATGGACAAAAAATTCTAATAAATATAAACAAGGTTAAACTAGATTTAACCCCAAAAATCCAAGAGATAGTTCTTTCCTCAGATAAATGAATACTTGCATAATATTATGTAGGCTACGGAAAAACTTAACAAATAATTCTCTTTGCCATATAAAAATTTTTACTGTAAAGCATTTTTTGTGACTTAAAAATAAATAAAAACAATAAATAAAATGCGATCACTTGTTAACTCCATATAAATGCCGATAAGCACATCGTATTTAAACGTATTTTACTTGTAACAAACGGATTAACTATTTTATATTACTAGCTCGTTTCTTATGTAAAGAGAAAATAATAATTCTTTAAAGAAATTTGGACACAAAACTGACTTAAAACTGTTTTTTGGACGACTATAACAATAATTACAACAAAATGTTACTCTTTTAGAGATGAACGACTTTTTAAGTGAGTTTCACTTGATGGAGGACTATAAAATAGAATGACCAAAATAAACAAATTTCGAAAGTTTCATTTGTTAATAAGTCAGTATTTTTTCCTTCGTTAAGACCGCAAGAGGCCTGTACACAAGTGGACGAATTTGTATGGAATATTGTAATTAAATGTTGTCTTGAATATTATTTTAGTTTCTTTCGCGAACCCAATCATGGATGTATATGTCACCAAAATGTATTATTTTTTAACGTAAAGCAAATTTCATTCTTGATTATGATTACAGATAAAATCGGAAGGATAAGTCAGCATGCCAATTTTTTCAGGAAAAAGGTGTATGGACGACCAATTTTTGTTGTGCAATCAGAAGCTATATTCAAAAAAGATTTCATTTTAAAACAAATGCCTTCACAAAATCTTAAACCTTTCAAAAACTCTTTAAGCTTTCTTTCTTTAAACTCTGTAAACCTGTTTGGAAATGAAAACGAAACCACAGCCAACGCGAGACAATTAGCTGGTGCAATATTAAGTAAAAAACGCAAATAGGTGCTAGAATTTTCGGAGGTATGTTCGAATTTAGTTAAAATTTTAACGAATAATTAGTCTTAAACATGATTTCTAATAACAAGCCTCTTTACAGAAAATAACGCCAGCGTTTGAGGTATTCCTTTTTTATTGCTAGTTTATGGGTTTTCCGACGATGTTCTTTTTGCTTAACGCACTCAGAATCAAGTTTCTATGCAACAAGAAGTCGAGCATTTTTTGTTAACAAGATGGATGTGTACAGAGGGATTTTAAAAAGGTATTTTAAATATTTTGCCAGCTGAAATTTACCATAGTAGGTTTTTCTATTACACTCTTCCTTTAAAAAAACGTTGTTAATCTTGATTGACACACGGTGCATTATCATACTTTAAAAATAAAGTTTTACAAAAACGATGAATTTGTCGCAATTAATGTGATTTTGACAAGTTGTAGGTTTTGAAACGAATAAAAACCGTACGAGTAAAATAAAACTACTACTAATGAAAAGTTTTTTTTTTCGTCGAGTTACTATCATTTTTTAATTTTATCTTATTGCCGAACGAGTTCTTAGTCCAAGGAAATACGCTGCTGTTAAGGGAAGAAACATGCTGAGCCGTTTTCATTACTTTCTTTTGAGATGGAAGAGAACAGCCCAACTTGATTTAATGCGCCAGCGATCAAGCGAAAAATATATTTATATGTTTGTCAATAAGAAATATCCCTGTCTACACCCGAGTTTTACTTGTTTTGATTATAATCATTTGGCTGCATTTTTTTTGCGTTTTGGTTTTGGTGGCATGAATAAGAAAACTGTTAACAAAGCTCTTGAGTAATTAGTGTGACAGTTTTATTCCAACTTGTTGTATAAAACACTACGGAACCTGTTAATTTAATGCAACCTTAGTTTTAAATTTTTATATTTTTTCACATGTTTTTGACCTGTTTTTTTTCTTTCTCTTTTTCTGTTCGAGTTTATTTATTACAAACAATAAATCCCCGCTAATTAAATATTGCCTTTTGTTTTAGCTACAAAAAATGAATATTAAAAGTTTCAAAGTACTCTTTAAACACGGGTGGAAAATAAAGGAAACTTAGTATGTCAGACGCCTTTTTTCGATCAATATTAACGATGAAGGAATCAAATATAGCAAATATACTTATGATATAATGTTTTTTCTTTTCATCCAATGGCAAAGTCGCTTGCTCCGAAAAAAAACGCTGTTGTATAGGCAGGTAAAATTAACGAGTACTTACAGCAGATTAGGGTGACGGGATGTAGATCTCCTGCAAGGATTAGTTAATGAATTGTCAAGTCAATTACAGTTTACAGAGATATGTACAAGAATATTTTGATACTCACATTCTTCTTGGCTCCTACGTACACATCTTGCAACTTTTCGCTTAAATTCTGTGTAGTTTTCTCTCCATTCTTTCTGCAATATAAGACGAAATTTTCAGAAATTGAAAATCGGTATTATAACCCGCATATGCTTTTATAACTATTTCTGCGAGTGGGAGTTTGAAAGATTATATATGCCTGTATTAAAACTTCACTGACACAGAAAAGGAATACAATCAAGGTAATACACCAGAACTTAACACAGGGTTCAAGTGGGGGAAGGATAAAAAATTATCTAACTTTAACGACTGTCAGTAAACACATCAACGTAGTGATTCTCAATCCTCCAATAATGAGTCAATTCATGGTTAGTCGACTGTGGCTTAATATTCGACAGTAACACGTTCTATTCACAAAAATCATTATCGACATGTTAATTGGCTCTTTTACAATTAATAGTTTGAAATAATCCATACGTTGAATTGACCAATAAACATTGGCAACACAAACACTATTTCGTAATTTTCATTGTTAATTGAAGTTATAGGGGGAGGAGGTAGCCTTACTTGCAGGACCTCTCATGATAAAAATGATAAAAGTTACGCCCTAAAAGTAGATCGGTGTGCAGAAGTCACAGGGCTGAACTAGATTGATTTCAACCTAGACCACACGGACTTCCCCAGTTGAGGAATAGAGAATAAGTACAACATTACAACAGCAATAGGTTAAAATAACTAACCGCCGCGTCCACATTCGCTGGACTTTCATCATTAGGATCTGCTAGCATTGATATTACTGATATCAATATTGTCTCCACCGTGTGAACTGGTAGCCACCGTTCGGAAGCCTTTTCATATCCCCATTTGTCATCCCCTGGCTCGTGAAGAATTGAGATGCAAACGTCACCGCTTTTATCGACTAAAACATACATAAAATCAAATTAGTCACGGTACTTAACCCTTCTGTAATGATGCTACAACTTGGTTTCATAAAAACTTGCAGTTTCAAAAAGAATTTTAAGATAAAGAAGAAGACTATCAGTGTCTTCATATAAAAGTCTTGTCACAACAGTTTCTTCACATTCTTGTCGCTCAAATGTGTGCAAGAAAAGCTGGAAAATTCACAGTGAATTCACATAACAAAGCAAAGCAATCAACGGTTACTTTGTATTCTCACGAGAACTTCAAAATGGAGCACTAAGCTCAACCATTTCAGTTCATTTTTTGGTTGCCAATAAAATCCCAGCATCCGTCTCCGCCTAATTATTAGTATACCTCGGAAATAATTTTTTACTAAGGATATACACAAACAAACAAGCACACTCACAACAGTTATCAGAAACTTTTCTTGTTAAACTAAAAGTGCGTCCTTAGACAACATTACTCTCCGTTTTCCTAGACAGTATTTCAAGTTCTCAATGAATTTGCAAGTTTTGCCCAAATACTATAATAATTTTTATACAAAATTCACAAGTGTTGGTTATTTTTTAAATGCGTACTATTCGGATGCCAAATTTCCGTGATAAACTTCATCTTAGGCGGTCGAAGAGGATATTCCCTGGGGAAATATAAATGCGCTTTAAAAAATCCTCCTTCGCTGTAAAGAAAAACCAAAATCAAATCATTACAAGAGTGTCCCACCGAACATTGTCCTGACGACACCTTCCTCACTTACTAAAGCGTATCCGGTGGTCCAATAATCAGTACTTCCCATTTGTAGATATCGTTGTCGTCAATGAGACCAGCTGAGAATCCTTCGACTGGATTTTTATTGAGCTCTGGCAAAACACACAAAAAAGTTAACCACCATAACTTGAGCGCGCAACCTTAACCCTCCAATCCCTTACCTGCTAATTGTTTACGAAGTAAAAGGGCAGACTGTGGTTCTGACATTATGACTTCTAATTGTTTATTCCTTATTTTCTTCAACAAATATAATTTAACTCCAAGTTCCCCGAATAATTAACTTATTTCCCTACACACTCTCACACATGCACGCTTCCACACACACTTAATTACTCTCGTGTACAATCTTCCTTCCGTTTACAAAAATTCTTCCAAAAGGCCTTTGTTTACCTAACATCCGTCTTTTTCTTTTCTCATAAATTTTAACTAATTTTCTCCCTGAAACAGTCTTACCTTCACCCTACTCTTAAAATTAAACTTTTACTTTGAAATATTTTTTTAAAAAACTTCCAAGATTCTTTCCTAGCCTAAAAAAAAGTATCCGAATTCAAGTCTTTTTTAAATGTATTTCTTTTGTTAAATTCTTTTACTAAACAATCAAAATAAAAGAAAAAATTTAGTGCTCGTTATTTATTTCAATTTCATTACGACTCTTGACCGTAATGTTTCTTGTAACTATTTTTTTTTTTGCTCTATCATGTCCTATCATTTGCCTGGTGTTTTTTTTAACAGTGTTTCTCGTCTCTCTCTAGACAAAATTTATTTTGTCTGTAGATTTTTTCCAAGCCAGTGTGGATGTGAATAGCAATGAAAAAAAAACATTCTTTTTCAAGTTTATCCTCGTCGTCATTTCGTGTGTGTGTCGTAGACATTCAAACACTCATGTTTCTCTAAGCATGGGACAGAGTTGCGAGGAAAAACGGCAAGCAGAAAAATGTTTTTTTTTTTAGTCAGCAGAACAGCAGCAGCAGCGTACTACTCGTGAAAATTTTTGAGTAAAACAAGGAATGAAGTTGAGTTGTATCTCGAGACGAGGGTTTGAAAAAAAAAAAGAAATTTTTATTTGAGAGTATTTTACTGTGCTAAATGGCAACCAGACTGTGTGGTTGATAGGATTTTTAGTTTGGGATTTTGTTTTGTATGAAAAGGTATGAGAGGTGGTTCTTTTCGTTAAATACAAAAATTAAGAAAATAGTTACAGGGATAAAAGTAGCAGAGAAACGTTTCTGTAGAAATATGACATGTTTGACTTGATTTGTGATTGAGTAAAGAGTATTTGATTTATTTCATATTTTTGGATCAATGTTTGCAGTGTGCAGGAATTCAGGTTAACGAAGCGGAGGATTTGCATTTTTATTTTCCAGGAGCCGGTTGCCGGTTTAACGGAAGCTTTCTCGGAAATGGGTGGCCGTGAAAACCAGATAGGAAATGAAATTTGGGGTCTGGGATGTTAAGGAGGAGAACGAGACGATGAGACAGACAGACAAATGATTTTTGAAAAAGTGAAATGAAGTTAATGATTTCTTTTTATTTGATATATATTTTGGGTAAGGCAAAGTAGAAAAAAATATAATATAGTGAAAAGGATGCTGAATGAGCAATAAAATGGATGATAGTAAATTGTCAGTTTACTAGAGTGCATGTTGTTAGATTGGCTTTTTTTTTGTGCAAAATCTGCATAGTATGTTCACAAAAAGAGAGTTGCAGTTTTTTATAATATCCTTAGCATGGGCAAGAAGGCTGAGGATGATTTTGTATTTGGTGTAATGTATTTTAGAGGAGAAACGTGGACGGGAATGGGGATACATGAGGGTAGATTGGGGTTCATGAGTAGTTCTGAAAGTGTAGAGAAGATCTGGCCAGAGACAGAGACACACTCACAAGTCTCTGGGAGAATCCATTAAAAAAGTAAAGAAGAGAATAAGGCATTTGAGAAAGTTTTTTGCATGTGAAACTCTGTAGGAAGCGGAGAGGGGCAGGGTTGTTCAAAAAAATGTCAAGATATTTTTGGTAATGCTCATTGTTTTAAAAACGGAAAATCTGTGTCGGCTTCTTTCGCATGGATATTTGCTTAATTGTCGATTTTAAAGTATATAGGATTGATATGGTTGAACTTGAATTGGTAAATAAAACAATTTTTGAAAACAGTGGTGTCCGTGTCCATCCCTGCCCCTAAACACATGTAGGCAGTTACTATGCATCAAATTTTTGCTAACGTTTTCAATGTTGCTAGTTCCGCAAGCTTTTTTTTATATTCTTTTGGCTTAGAAATCACAAATAAGGTTTCATACATCATAAGCATGGCATGAAACCATCCTTTTGTGCTTTAAAACGGAAAATCTGTGTCGGCTTCTTTCGCATGGATATTTGCTTAATTGTCGATTTTAAAGTATATAGGATTGATATGGTTGAACTTGAATTGGTAAATAATACAATTTTTGAAAACATTGGTGTCCGTGTCCATCCCTGCCCCTAAACACATGTAGGCAGTTACTATGCATCAAATTTGCTAACATTTTCAATGTTGCTAGTTCCGCAAGCTTTTTTTTATATTCTTTTGGCTTAGAAATCACAAATAAGGTTTCATACATCATAAGCATGGCATGAAACCATCCTTTTGTGCTTTCTGGTGCGGCACGGGTTTTACTAATGCTCAGCAGCAGTAACTTGCCTCACTTCAAGCAATATGAAAGTCTAACGTTTCATCGTCAATCGCCATGCAATTTTCCGTACAATTGCGGCTCAAAAAAAGTCATCTAGTGGTTGTCTCTCTTTCGGTCGGATTTGACTTTTTTTTTAGCCAGGCAGGATGATTCCACAGAAATGGCCAGTCATCAATCCCAAATGACGAGTGTATGCTACTAGTCATCCTTTGTTTGCCGAGAAATAGCACGACTCACACAAGAAACCGTTCCATGACTAAAATGCCTCATAAACGTGTGGGGCTAGTCTTTGTCCATAAAAGTACGTAGTATAACAACCCGAAACGACAATGGACGCCAAACATAGTAAAATTGTGTAGACATGCATAATACAACGGTGACCAATGGCATTCTATGCAAGTTCTATGAAAGAAATGACATAAAATAAGCCACGGATGACAATTTGTGTAAAATTCATTAAATTATTTACATGCGATAAGAAGCCCGCCATAATGGCGAAGGACTTTGGGTTTTTGACAGGGATTGTCAAATACCTCGGCATTCTTTTAAAAAATATATTCACAATTATGTGTAATACACGACGACATTTAGTTAGAGTCGTCACAAAATGAAGACTCGTGACTTTGCTTATCTGTATGGAAAAATTGCAGCGATGAGATAAACATGAAACTATGTTTCACTCTGGACTTGTGCCGACCAACGATTAGGAATGTATTTTGAGCCTGCCTAATAGTAAGTCATAAGTAGAAGCTTTTTGCTTATCTAAATTTATAGAGCGAGATGGGGAGACAGAGTAAAAATATGTTATGTTTCAATCATGACCACAGATCATGATTCATCTGGTCGTATGTATTTTATCGCTGTATCCTGGTGACATTCGGAATAATCATTCAATACACGGCGATTGAACCAAACAAAACATCAAATAGCCTAAAATAGTACAGTCAAACCTGTATATTAAAGGCAGTCCTATAAAAGAACCTGTATAATAAAGGTATCAGTTTTGTCGCCCAATCTGTATTTACCCCATGTATATTCCCAACTCTATAAGAGACATGCTCTAGTAAAGGCAGCTTTTTTTGTCGCCCTTGGATGCCTTTTATAGACAGGTTTGACTGTAGTTACTTTTGAAATGGTTACTTTTCAGGTTGTCATATAAATCGTGGCTTCACATTCGATAATGTTTTGTAATCATGACTCCACATGACGCCACGATCCGGCGGTATTTTAAGCTAACCTGTTGTCATGATGTTTCAGTAACCGCCAATTAAGTGTACTACTCTGTTGCTGGAGTCACGTTCACTTCTTCCATCTTCAGTCTATATTATGTGGGTACATAGGTGCATGGTTTTATGTATCTTACTTAACAACACACCATTTTTTTACCGGCAACTTTCCTCAAAAATGTCGACTTAAAAATGAGGAATAATACTAATACTTAATACATAATACATAATACCTACGTATGCATCTATTTGCAGCGATATCTCTCCTCGCATTCTGTAGATGGCATTCCCTTGCCACTTTTTGTGCTCGTTCTTTCCACCAAGCTTGCCTAGTCAAAAACGAACCGGCAGAACGTTTTTTTTTTGTTTCTAACCACCAAGATTTTGGATTTTTTCTTTGTCTTTCTCTGTTTTTGGGTCTAATTTTTGAATCAGGCTCGATATTTGTTACAAATGGCGTTAAATATGCAAGCGAGCGCCCTATTAAAAGATAATGGCTGTGTATAATCTTTAAAGAGCAAGTTTTTTATTTATTTAAAAACAACCTTCATCTCTTGCCTGTCGACGTAATATGAGCTCAATCCTTTCATTATTACTTTTTATTGACGTTTTCTCCTCTCCATAGCTTTTGCAATCGGAGCAAGTAATTAGTATGCGAGCAGCCTCTTGTATAAGAATTCTTAGCCTTGGAAACTATTGTACGATACATGATATCTGATTTAACTGCACTTTAAATGGATCATAGTCAAAAGTAAATGAACATTGTATTTATTTTCTGTAAAATTTGCGAAATAACGTTGTGATATATGTATTTTTTGTACATAAACCCTAAGTACTCTACTTTCGTCACTCTGATTGAAAATGGATTCTTAGAAGAGTAAAAAAAATGTTTGCCACCTAAGCCAAGACAATTGTATTGCAATTTGTTTGCCATGTTGGCTGCGACTGCCAGGCTGTAGTTTGAAGACGAAATAAAAGTGAACAGAAATATCTGCCGATTTGAACAGGCATCCATTTTTAAATTTTTGTGAGACATTGCAAGAAATGCAAAAGATGAATCTTGAGGGGAAAAAAGTGGGTGGCTTTACGTTGGTCACTTTAGTTGGGGCTGGATCGTTTGGCAAAGTTTACATAGGAAAAAGCGACAGTGTCGGACGGGTTGCTGTGAAAATCGACTCGAAGCTGTCTGGGGAGGAACGACTTCGACGTGAGTTCAACATTTATACGTTACTTAAAGGATCTATTGGTTTTCCAAAGGTATTTGCGTGTGGTCGGGAGAACATTCGCGCATATTTGGCCATGGAGGAACTTGGGCTCTCACTGGAAGACATTTTCGAAGCTAGGAACAGGAAGTTCACAATGAAGACTGTGCTGATGATTGCTGACCAGGTTTTGGATCGCCTTCAGGACGTCCATGGAAACAAGTATTTACATAGGGATGTCAAACCCGCAAACTTTATGATTGGAAAAGCTGTTGAGCCTTTTGAGGTGGTACGTTTCATGCTAACAGCGTGCGGATATTTTTTAGTTAGAATTATTTTGATTCATGTTTTGGTTATGAGAACTTCTTTTATATCGGCAGATTTACATGGTTGACTTTGGATTGTCTGAGAAGTTCATTGATGAGGAAAATGTTCATGTTCCAAATGAACCCCGCTTTGGGATTGGCACGCCAATGTATGCGTCTAAGAACGTTCACGCTAAAAACCGGCCAAGCCGAAGGGATGACTTGGAGTCGCTTGCATACATGCTTGCTTTCTTTTTGCGTGGAAATCTCCCGTGGGAGGGTGTCAAGTGTATGTTTGCTTCTCTCACTTGGGAAAAAATTGGTGAAATCAAGGAAAACACTTCGGCCAAAGATTTGTACAGTGGTTTTCCAACTGAGTTTTCAGGTACGGTATTCAAAAAAAGTTTTTGGGATTTATCTATACTAACCGCGACTAATTGGGATTCACTTTTTCTCTGTCCATTAGAGTTTCTTGAGTATACCTGGCAGCTCGGCTATGAGGAAACTCCGGATTACGACTTTGCCAAGAATCTGTTCAAACGTCTGGCAGCCAGCATGGACATTCAATACGACAAACATTTCGACTGGTTAGCTGCGGCCAGCCTAAATGATATCTCTTTGCCGGGCTACATTCTCGGACGGCAGAGTTGGAACAAAAGCTCAATGTCACAATCATACTATGAATTGATCAGCTTTGGATCTAATTAAAAAAGGAGGATTTCAGTAGAAGTTTCGCCGGAGGTTGTGACTGCATGAAGACTATGCACGAAGATCATCTTATTTTACTGATCGTAACTAACTACGAATTCAAATATATTAATTTTATAAAGTATATGGCAATATGATATATTATGAAAACCGTACATTCGGTTTAACTGAATACATTCGAAAGATTTTCAAGGTTTCTTGCGTATCTTACGAACGAGGTTATAAATTACACAATCTTATCTACACAATGGTATCTTATAAAACACAATTGTTAGCTATTATGTTGAAGACGAAATGACAGATTATAAGTTTGATCAGTGGTCTGAAATGTGAATAAAAATATTTGGTGTTAAATCAATTCAATTTGGTTTTTGTTTCAAGCGCTTATTTTTTGTCAATTTTCTTTCCATTAGAAATTAAAACTCAAACATTAGGAAATAGCCAGGGAGTTTTGATAATATCTAGAAAATTTTGAAATCTACGCATATCTACCACGACCGTGTGTGTGTGCGTTCCTTTGACATCGAAAGTATGCAATCCTTCCTCGTTTTTTATCAACACGTTAAGAATTCTCAGTAAACGGGAAAATTTTAAGGTGAAGAAATGAAAATTTTTAAGGGCGAAGCGGTGAGCTCATGAATCTGTCGTCAAACGGGAAATTTCAAGTTGTTGAGAAAATTGGAGTGCATTGACAGAAATTTTCAACAAGATAGACCAACTGTAAAAACTTCGGCATCAACACACTCATCCCGATATCCTAGTCCATTGATGGGAACTTTGTGAAAAAAAATGTGATGCAACAAAAAAACGATAAAGTATAAGTTCGTCCATTTTTTCCTTCTGAAGGAAAAATATAAAAGCATATTAAAAGATAGTTTTAATGGGGGAAGAGCTTGTCTTTTTCAAAAAATATTTCTCCTCATAAAATGTTTCATTTTCTCATGCTAAAACTTTTCTTTCCCTCTAAAGGGATATTCTTTTAGAAGGACTTGTATCATTTTTACAGTGAGTGCTCCATGGTTAACCTTACACAGATAGAGACAAAGCGAGAATACGTTTACTGTAGTCCATTATGGGGTACTGTGAGACTTTTCAAGGATTATGCGATATAATATAGCAAAACTTTCAATATTTTTTGCAGCAAAATTACTTTCTTGGAATCAGAGCTCTTACTTGTTATTGCAATGATATTTTATGAATAGACTATAACCGCTAGTTTAAGGCAGTTGTGTGTATTTTTTTTCGACTAAATTCATCCCAGACTTGCTGACAATTTTTTTTGTGGATTAAACTAGCAAATGATGTATGTGACTCATCGACTATCACCCATAAAGCATACATGATTTTCTGGCACATCTGCTTTATTGCTTTTCTCTTTGGAATGATCACATTCATTTTAATACATCTAATGTTTAATTTTTATCTCTGAACTCTGGTAATTCAACTTGTCATCACTATCACTAGAAAACGGTTGTTGTTATTCTATTAGAACGTGTACCGCTTTTTCCAGATAAATAAAAACCCTCTCGAACCAGACGACCTATCGGGGAGAAAATGATACACCACTATATATCAGGGTTAAATTATACTTGAAATACGGGGCTCTACTCTGTAGCCAATTTGTGTTCTCTACAAAATATCAATACCGAATTTACAAAATCATTGCACACTAAAATTGTTTTCAAAATAATATGACCTGGTGGACATTGTGTATCTCTCTCCTTCTCCTGTCTCTTCTGTTTACATCAGCAATCCGTCGTAATAATTTTTGAGTGTTAATGGCTCTGGATGGTTGCTATAATAAGGATATATCCACGAAGTATATAATTGGAAAGATTTCATTAAAGTTGCTTATACACTGGATGCAAAGAAGTGTGAAATTTTTTGTTCTAAGAGTTATTCCCATATTTTCTTGAGTTTTGTATCTTTTCATTCGTGTACTGCTCGGTGTTGATTTCAACACGTCAATAGGACTTTCATAAATATTTGAAAGGTTTTTAAATGCCTTTTGGAATGGACCTGCTCTAATATTTGGGCATAGCTTCCATTAAAATTTTACTACTATGGCTTACCGTTATTACTCCATGAAATCGTTGTGAATGGCAATTTTGGATGAGTAATAATTGGAAACTAGTAAGATAAACTTCTGCAGATTGTGTTCTCAGGTCAACAGATAACGTCCAAGACGACGGAATAACAGTTCATAAAAGTAAAAAGCGTTAAGAAAATTTCCAGATCAAAACTTGCATTTTTACTGGTTTAAATGCCACTTATCCTATTTTATTGCATAACTTCCTTAGACCAAATGTGCGATTGAAGTTGTGTAGAATATTTCACTTTACAGGTTTTGCCATTTTAATTGTTGCTACTGCAAATTGAAGTCTATTTGACAATAATATTTTCCATCAAATACCGTGCCCGTTAAATAAAGCAACTTTATCTACTGGGCTGGTATGCCTACGATAGAAAAACCGTGGGATTGGATATGAGTTCCTTCCTCCCGTTTGACCATTTGGTTTTCATGTTATTTTAAAGGACCCTGAGCGTTTGTAAAGAAATTTTCCAATGACCACCTTGCGTTAAAAGGTGATACCTCAAGATGGCATATTTGTAACATGTACCAAATCTGTCGTTCGTTGCAATCGAAGCTAAAATAATATGCCCAACAATTATGTTACTGCTCAAAGTTAAACGATTACCTTTGACACATCAAAGCCAGCCATCCTCTACCCATTCATTACAACCTGACACTGTATTTACTCAATCTTTGTCAGGAGTCATATCAGTAATGCATCATTGGTAGTGTCATCCTATTAGTTTTTCTTTGAAGAAACAAAACCACCCCTGGAGCAACTCCGCCACCACCATCCTCAGTTGTCAGTTTGTTTTTCTTTCTCCTCGCGTTTTATGCATGGGCACACGTTAATTTGTATAAAGTTACACTTTTAAAGGATTTTCACGCAACCACAAATACTCGGCCCATTTTTATTGTGAGAGAGGTCCACCCCACTCACAAACAAAATATTTATCACTTTCCCTATAGACAAAAAGAAACGACTGCAAAGGGTGCTGCTATCCATTTCAGAATACCCGTATTCTGTGTTGTTCTAAATGTCCCCTGAAAAATAAAACTTCTCAGATGTGCTATCATGCCTTCAAATGCAACCTATTTCACGTTTAAACACTAAAAATGATAATTCATGGACTAGTTGTTTCGTTTCAGATGGTTTGCAAGTCTCATAAAATATATGTCGTGAGCAAGCAGTTGTCTTTTTCTTTTTTTTTTTTTTTTTTTTGAAACAACCACAAACGAAGATTTTTTTTTCAACAAAAAAATGCTGACTTGCTAGGCAATATAAAGTTTTCTTTAACTTCATTCCAGGTTTACATTTTTAGGGAAAAGTTTGAAAATTTATGAATGTACGTTTTGTGTTTCCTCTGTAACTATACATGTTTTTTTGAACTGTATGTTTTTTGTAAAATAATACGTAACGATTATCGCTTTCATGTTCTGTTTTCGAAACAAAAATCTCAACTCTGTGTAAACTCAAAATGAAATACAATCTGTACTGTGTAATGTTTTTCTAGCATAAAATAGTATTTTTTCCCCTTTTTGAATCGGGGGGTAGACCAGTAGCTAAGTTCAAATCAGTGCAGATTTGTCCTGGTCAGACTTTACTTTCATGCAGGGTACTATCGGTCCAGGTTACGAGACAATGTTAGCAACTAAGTTACGACGTGCAATTAAATTGTTGCTACTGCTGAGGAAACTGGCAGTTTGTTATCTTCTGCACCAGAGGAATAACATTTAGCGTGCATGTGTCGTGGAATGCGCGATAAATCTGTCCGGGAAAACAGTTAATGGGAACAATGTCGAGTTTTTTAAGAGTTAATTTTTGTTGACCAACCGTTTTATGTAGCTCAGGGAGGAAATAAATGGGGATTATGGGTGCAGGTTAGCTTCATAGAAATTGTTCGAACATAAAATATAGATGTCTGCGCCACATGAAAATCATAATAATGCTATAATTTATGGAGTAAACAATGACCATGTTTACAGTAAAACACATTTTCAAAATGAGGAAAATTGAGTCGACCTTATGAAAAAAAAAACGAAGACCCCACCAGACCTAAACTTGTTCCTGTCCTCAGGAACAAGTTTAAATTTTTGTTTAGGCATTAACAAACTCTGGAAATGAACAAGATACATCCGAAAAAATTTCTAGGGATGCAGCTGAATGCAAAACAATATTGTTATACTGATGCTGACGTATTTACTAGATCAGGCTTACCAATTTTCCTCTAAACACAAGTTTTGAAAACCACATGTTGTCATGGACACCCAGTCGTAGTTTTTTTTTGCAGAAAAGTTGTCGAAAAATTTTATACAGAAAGAAGTGAAATTGAACTGGTAACATGTTCGTCATAGAGTACTGCATAAGCGATAATGGATACTTACGTAACTTTGTATATGTTTTGAAAATCATATTAGTTTTCGAAATTTCAAATACAAATCGACTTCAATTGTATGTTAGTGATTGATGATTGATTAGCATACTGGTACTGATATCGTTTCAAAAATTTTACGAAAACTTACATCAGCCGCTTTCTCATTGACGCTATTAACAATGGAAATATTCAAAACATGCATTTAGTATATAAACGCATATTTTACTTCCCCGCCTACGCAATGGCAGAGTGGTCTAGTGGTTAAGGCATCGGCATGGAATGCGATAGCGCACTGCAGTGCCTCCGGCACTGAAAAGCATACGATTTCTTCTAAGTCAAAGGTGGACCTGGTTACGGTAGAGAACCATGATACGCGAGAATCATAACATCTGATCTTCTCGTTTGAGACTGTGACAATTGTCCGAAAGGAGGTGCGAGTGATTGCTTCGGAAGCGGCAGTGCGCGTCGCCCAGCTAGCCGAAGATCTGGGTTCGATTCCCAGCTCTGTCATCTTTATTTTTTCATTATTAATTTTGTATTGCTCCGTATTTTACATTTTATGCATATTATGTCTTTCAAATCTGATTGGATGTTTGTTAAAAGAAGTTTGGTTCATCGGTTCTAACATGTTGATGACTTTATTTTTGCAAAACAAACAGCATAAGTTAACAAATCTCTATACGACCTTCTTAATTCAATATATTGCGTACAAATACCGTATTAATAATATTAGACTTCTGTACACTATACAAATCTGAGTATGGAGAAGACAAACGTTGATAGTCACAAGTAGGTTTTTTTTTCTTCAAGTAAAGAACGTGATCACAAAATGCTGTAATAAATTACTATTACTTTGTGCGGGACGACTGTAAACAAAAACTTCATGCGCTGTTTTTCACAATTATATCTATTTATATTTACCTTCTAAAAAATGAATAACTAATAAACAGTATATCTATGTCCTAAAGTTCACACCTCTCTTCTCTTCCCATTTTTTCAACCCTCCGCGACGGAGAAAGTACAGTATAATGTACACCAAAACTTCAGTTGTCAGTGGTAAAATGGTGGCAACAGTTTAGTAACTATTCACATGGACGTATCTAAAGACTTGTTTGAAATAACATCAACAGAAATGCATTGAGTGTATATAATTGCGAGTGCTAAAACTACACATCATCGCTTTTACAGTACATATAATTTTTACATAGAACGTCTGTACGTAAATCATACATATTCTTGCTTAAAGCTTCTAAATATTTCGTAAAACAAATGACAGTTCACAATGAAACGAAAACTCAAACTTTAAAAAAGACGAAAAAAGTTATATTCATCTTGTATCATACGTATTAGGTACTGCAGGCGATCTGTAAAAGTTTTGATACATGTTGTAGTACGTGTCCGCAGAACTTCTTGGGTACGGCGCAGTTCGGTTGTTAGCTTTGAAGGTTGGGTAGTTTGAGGCGTAATAGAGGGGTCCATAGTGGGATACATCAGAGTTGTAGGGCTGTCCAAGAGGATTTATTCCATCTGGAACGACTGGAAGTCCTGGCCGAACGCTTATACCTGTTGATCCAGCAGGTGGAACAGGTAATCCTGTTGCACAGGGATGAAACATTGACAAGCTGGATGATGAACTTGCATTGGAAAACATCCGAGTGAAAGTTGAATCATGCTCTAGGGCAGCGGTTTCTTCTGCATATAAATAAAAATGTGAATTATTAGTATCATTCCCCAGCCGTTATATGACGTTCGTTTCTTAACGCAAAGTAAACCTGACACAAAGAGATTAAACATGTTGCAATCAAACTATTACCTACACAAGTAGAGTTTAAACGGCAAGCATGATAAGGCATGTCACGATCCATTAGTCAGACAAGTTACTAAATTTATTGCCTCGGTGCACTCTAATTATGAGGAAGATGTCTCATCTTGATGCTATTTTAAACAGGCCAAATTCCAGGCGAGTCTTTTTTTGTGCATGCAACCGACTCGACTCTGCTCGTACCAAGGACATTAGTGCAGAGAAAGCGGATACTACAGATGCCTTACAATATGCATGGATTCACGTCGCTTTCAACTTATTTGCTATTATTCCCTGTCTAGTATGGTATCGGACAGCTTCATTATGAATTAAACAAGAAAAAAGGCATACAATGTCCCTCACACGTCGATATTCCATCAGTTTACACTTATTCAGTCCCAACTGGCAACGCCAAAATAGAAATTTTACCGAGCTTCACATATCTTTTCATAACTGTCATTGTTTATATGAAATTATTGCTAACAGAACACTCTGTATTCTGCTCATTTTTTTTGTTACCAATAATTTAATGTTAAGCCAGCGTTTGTAGGGAGCGTAATAGTTATTGTGAGGGTATTATATGGAGGTGCATGTTTGATGACCCAAGTAAACTCAGAGACCATGCAAAGTACAGATGGATTTCTTGTAAGTTTTGCGCTATCCATTTCAAGACACAAACTTTGTTTTCAAACAAAAATCCATGCTGCAGGTCTGTACTGCTCAAGTTAACACATGAGATTCTCAAACACCAACATTTCTCTTTTTCCCTCTCTCTGGTGAGCATTCGTCTGACAATTAAACACAAAATAAGTGATGTATGAGCTGCTTTTAAACCACATCCGATTTCAAACATTCTGTTTGACATACTCTCGAGACCATTTCTCAGCCTAGTCGACTTCCAATTGTGAATTCACTTGATTCACAGAGCGTTCAAAAACCCTTCAGAACGCCAGCATTTAGAAATAATTTTTAAAGGAAAATATACACACGACGGGTGATTCATTACAGCGTTAGACAAGCACTTGTGTATATAACGTTTACGAATTAAAAAGAAAACCGAAAAAAATTCACATAAAATGTACTCATTTGCACAAAGCAGAACGACCATAGTCATTCGGTTATTCCTGCAAAAATATTTATGATACAGTATATATGATATTACTCTTATTCACTTAGATGTTATCTTTAGTTACATACTCGTCATTCAATATACTTTTTCAAAGTGAGTTGTGTGAAAAGCACGCTTATCTGCTATTGACAATGCGGGAAACATTTTTTATGCAAAGTATTCTCCCTAGAAGATTCAGCATTAATCGCTTATATTTTCATGCATGCATACAGCATAAAATACAATTAGACAACCACATAATAGACAAGGTAAAATGGTGGAACACATATACTGTATACCGTCAATACAAAAAAAACTGTTGAACAAACAGTTAGTTTACATATTGACAGGAAGGCAGGCTGTCAACAAAATTAATCGTTTTGCAAAGAAAAACATTTCAAAGTTTTTATTATTTCAGTTTTCCCATTAAACTGATACATCTCTGTTGCAAACATAGTTTTAAAACTTCCCAGAGAGAAAAAAGGTTGGCTAACACAAGCGTTTTTATTACCGATATTTAGGGAAAAGGGTGGAAATGTACAAAAATCATAGTTACTTTGGTCAGCTGAATGCAATGTTTCGAAAAAGGTTTCCGGTCCGTTTTTTCTTTCATTGAAACCAATGACTACAAAAACACCTGCATTTTACAAACAGACTCTGCATATCAGAAACAAAAAATCGCTTTGACTTTTTTTGGTAGGTTTGTTGTGTGCTACTTCCGCCAACTTTTTTCTTCTGTAGGTTTTATGAAAAGTTATTAATCAAGTTTACAATTTTCCCCTTAAAACAACATACACATCTTGAAAATTTACCAAAACGAAATGAGTTAAAGTTATAGATGAATCCCTGTTGGTTCATTGCTCGACGCAAATGACAACATGTGGAAAAACAGAACATTCATTTTTGCTTCTAAAGTCGTAATGGAGTGACCATGTATTTTGCTATATGATCAACACGCTTAGCGAACTGAATCCCTTTCGTCTTGGAAGAAGATGAACCTTCATTTCCTCTACCACAACTAGAATAAATATACCATTAATTTTAGCACAACGTCCCTCCATTCATAACGCTGACAAGTTCCTCACTGCATCTCAGTACACAAAGTGAAGAAATATGATGTATGTTGTAAATAATTAATTTTTCTTCAAACACTACGCTTGAATATTCCAGCTTTTTCTCGTATCACGCGAACAAATCACTTCCTTCTGTTGTTCAAGGAAAAGATGAAAAAAAAGTCAAGTAACCTCATACTCAAGATATACCACCATGATTTTACTGACAGGTTGCTGTAAGCAATAGGAGTGACCACCATTTGCAGCACTCCGTTAAATTGTGGTGACGCGTACATCTGTAGTATGGTTACAAAATAAGGTAAACAAATGTATCACATTACACAAGTCTTAATTGCCTGAGGATTCAAATGAATTATAAGCATTAACAAAACTCAACTTCAGTTTTTTCTACGATTTCAGTTTCTATTAATTATGAAATCCTTAAATACTAGTTTTTTGCAGATAAAACATGTGTACTCAAGCTACAAAGCGGAGAACATGTTACAAGACAACATTTTCGCTATTTTTGATCTGATTAGCTGCATCATTACACGCTTGAGTTATGCTTCTTTCCGCTTATGATCCGTACACGAGAGCATTTTACAGAAAGAAAAGAAATGATGAGAAGTGACATGAAGAGTGACAAGTCATACTGACATGTTTTGATGTGCAACGATCGCAACATCACACATAAAATGAGCAACACAATTCATCTATCTCAACGTACTTAACGCGTTAAATATCTTCACGCTATTGATATCGCTCCGTACAAATCTGGCACTTCTTCTCAAGCGACAAGGATACGGGGCAATCCGAATCTCGTCAATACATCAGTTATGATATGATCAAGGAATGTGTTCAACTTGAACGAGTGTGTAATGCATACTCATTCAGAATCAGTTTCTTTTTATTCTTAATGTCATCTCTAGAGAAACTTTTAATAGAAACAAAATAGAGGAACACAAACGACCCTCGGTTTTTACTGAGAAATATGCACGTGTCAAATGAACAACTACAAACTCATCAGAAAACAGAAAAAGTACGACAAGACTTAATAGCAAACTAACATTTCGTTCACTTTAGCCCGACATTATTCATTTTCCCCCATCTTCTTTGATTTTTGTATGCACTTCTCTTCAGCTTTAATACAATTCTCTTTTTTTTTGTGCACCTTCTTTTACAAGAAGAAAAAATGGTAAAGTACTTGAGGTTGACTTGAGTTTGATCTTTCTAATCCGTTACTGTCGATGTGTGCAAGCAACATGAAAAAAAATATCCTTAAGACTGACACACTGTTGTGGCATACCAAAAAAAATATCTATTCGAAACTTGTTTGTTTGGGGGGAAAGGACATTTATCTTATAACTATGCAAACATATACTTAGTTTTAGTTTATTATTCATTAAACTTTTGATTTGACAGGTTTGTCGATACATTTTTTGCATTTCCGGAAAAAAACAGCTTATAGTGTCATACTCTTTGTACTAAAAAATTATTTCACACTTGTACTCATCCAAGGAAACTCATCAATGAACTGTTTCATACACACACACAGCTCATTTTTTGTCTCCTCTCATTTTCGATCATGTTTGTACAAGTCGACAACATTTTGAAACCATGTACCAATTTTTTTAAACTCTGCACCATGAATATTATTGAGAAACGACAATAAGTAACATTGATTGTGTTGATAGCATGGCTTATGTATCCATCTGTTTAGACATTTTATATACTCATTTCACGACTAACAGCAGTCAATATTTTGGCTCTCGTAGAACCGTCTTGTTTGACATAAACCAAAAACTATTTCTCAGCATGCAGAAAAGAGTATTTTCTTGCCTTATTAACGATAACACTTTGTGTTGTGTACGAAATTATATACAGGCATACTGTACATAGTATTATTAATTATACATCAGACCGCATTATTACTTCCCTTGTCGCCTTAACTTCTTCAAAATGCATGCGTAGAATTCAAACTCGACAAAAATTATCTGGCGCACCCGGTGGCACTTGTGCAACATATCCTTTTCCAAGATTCCAATGCTAGAATTTTTTTGCTGACTATTTTATGTAATAATGATCCCGCTTGTATAGATTTTTATATGGTTCCTCTTTCACTTCCATGTGTAACGGCATAGAAGTAAAAGAGGATGTATATGTAAATCGCCCTCTGTATAGCTCTTGCACACACACACATACCCAAATGGATCCACAATCACTTAAATTCATAATGAGAACAGATACGCTCATATGCAATCGATTTGTTACTACATTTATGCGTGTCAAATGCCAACTATAATTGGCACTCTTGAGCCACATTCCACATTTCAGAGTGGCAGAAGGCAGACATCGCTTTTTTGTGTCGGTGGTGGTGGTGATACTCCATGGTGGTAACCAAATGAGTGAATTTGTTAGCTCCATAATCACCGTCGTAATAACTAACACCCCTAAAAATTAATGTTCTCTTATTTCTAGCTAGCGTACTATTCGATGACGCCTTATCAGAAACAAATCCTTCCTTATAATCCTTAAAAATCATCAATATTCTCCTTAGGAGACAGGATGAAAGTGAAAAAGAAGCATAATCAATTTTAGATGTGCATCGCTAACTTTTGTTTCATGTCCCTCCCTACATCAGATTCTCATAAACTTTCTACGGGCAATCACTTGCTGTCGATCTTTGAACAGAGCATATGATACTCAAGATGATCCCCGTATGTGACAGTTATCTGCACATGGGGTTTTGAGCCGGCTAACACTTTACATCGTAACTTTTCTCTTTTAAACCACAGAAAGCTCGGTTCGTCATATCTTCACATCTCAAATGAGCCATTCTATGACAACTTCACGCGTAAACTGTACAAGTCGCAAGCTTGCCAAGTTCTGAGTTTTGTTTGTTGTGCATTATTATCCACCCTCGGTTGAAGTTGAAAATATTGTAAATTACGACAATAAATACACTTGGCTCATTTTGAATGACGAGCTGCGGGAGGAACGCAAAATTCTTTTCGCGACACTACCCGTGCCCATGATCGAAGAAAATGTTGCCGTACGTTTTAAGATTTTTTCTTCTTTGTCACAGATTACATCCTCATTTAGTAATTTTCACGGACAAACGCCAAAGTGTCTTCTTACAAAGGGGAAAAATGTATGCAATTAGAAGCGTGTATGCATTTTTCTTGTTCTTCAAAGTCGAAAGAGACTCTCGAAATATCAACGTCTCCGACGAAAAGTGTGTACGAAACAAGAAAAAAAAATGAATGGCGTTGTCAATGTCTCCTTTGGTTCCGAACTCATAACTTGCTGTTCGAAAATTCCCTCTTTTGACACTAATAACCTTCATAGGAAAAAATACGCTTAACGATCAACCATCAATGTCTTTAGTACAATAAACTGTCTATACCTTTGAGAGCATAAAATCACAATTCAAACAGAGTTCCACAAAAACATGACAATAATTGTGAAACTGATTTTCCAAAAGTTTCAATGAAGACGGGATATTTTGAGTGACTCTGGCAAACCAAAAATAAAGAGCCTCAAATTATCAGATTCTGCCAGGAATTTGTGGCACATGATTAACTGCTTACAAATGTGTGCAATTACCACACAGTTTTTTAAAAGTCATCTTCCATTTTACTCCATCCTGTGGCTTTATAAAAGTTAAAGGACGTGAGATGAAAAAAAAAACCTTTTTCATTTTACAATAAACTTCCACGTCCAACGTCAGTATGATTTAATCTTTTAATTACGGCAGGCTCATTAATTTTACTGTGCCATTTGCAGATTCGAAATACCTGTATTTATGGTCCTATAGATTTTTACTATGAGAGCGCTATTTTGGCAAGCTGCAGCTGTGGTAAATTCGTAATGAAGCATGGCATATTTTCTATCCGCTAATATCCTCTTTTTCGATTGTTATCTATGCAAGTCAGGCAAAACCAGGCATTCTCAAATCCCCTCTAATGTCTTGTACATGTCCAAGATATTTTAGATAGAAAACCCGGGGGTAATTAGTGTACGAGCAGATTAACAAGATAAAAACCCATTTTAGAGCTGAACTGAACAAAACTGAGCTGCTGGGCTTGGCGTAAAAGATACTCGTAGCCAAAGAAAAGTTTGACATATCCTCAACCCTACGACAACTCACAAGATCTGGATGAACTCACTTCGTTCGTTTCAATATGTGGAGATTCATGCTGTTCACCCATAATGAGGTGCACTAATGAGAAAGCTAAAATTGTTTTTGTGCTCAGTACGACAAATCAGAATTTCTCTTTTACCTTTCACATCTTTTGAAGTCGACATGGAAAGCCCAAAGTCTTGGTCATGGAGGGAGAAGGACGAGGATGTGTTTCCTCTCTGCACAATCCCACCTGAAGAAGATGAAGGTGGATGATGATGAGTAGATTGCTGCTGTTGTTGCATTTGTTGTCCACTAGGAATCCGGCTAGCACTATTGTTACCTGTTGCAGAGCTTGTTGATCCTGTAATACTGTTACCTGTGCTAGAGCTAACTCCATTGCTGGGAATGGACGGCGATCCTGATTGCTGCTTTGAGGATGCTGAAGCTCGGGATTGGTTTGCAGACGATGATGTCGCTGTTGTAATACTATTGGTACCTGTTGCACAGCTTGTACTTCCGATTGAGGTGGACTGATTGTTATTTGGTGTGTTTGAAGAGTTTGAGGATGAAGGATTATTAGAACCGGAGGGTCCGGAGCCTCCTCCTCCCGCACCCTGAGTCCCAGAATGACCAAGTGCTTCTGCAACAGTGCTAGGTAAAATAAATTCAAAATTTCCAAAAAAAAAAAAAAAAAAAAACATAATAAGGAATAAATCACTCGACTTGGGATGCTAGTTCTCTTTTATTTTGCATATTACCAGTCGTCAGGATCGCAGTCACGAAATCCCTTGGCAAACGGATTGCTCGCTATTTTCAATTGTGTTATCTAGGCAACCAAGAAATTAAGGAGTTTTATGCCTCATTAGGATTATCATACAAATTTTCAACGAAGCACAATCACACCATTTTTCAATGATAAGAGAGAACAAAACGACTCGGCTCACTTACTCGATGATTTTGATATGCTGTTACAGCCGTGAATTTCGTTTCTGCAAAGATAAACGTTTTAAAGTTCTCAGTCTGAGAAACATCTTCATTCTTTGGGTTCACATAGACAACATGAAACCGAGGCTGGTATCGATGCATAGAATTCAAAATTATCTACAAATTTCAAACGAAGTCTGCATTAAAATAACCATGCAATGCAATCAGTCGAATCGCCAAATTATGTCTAATTACATGGCCATTATCATCAAGCTGATTATTGGTTAACTTCAGCTTATCAAAAGAAATCACTTGCTTCATCCACTGAGCTCCTTTTGTAGGTGACTCTGGATGTACATGAATCCTCGGTGGCGAGTTGGGATCTGCTTTTCCCGCAACAACCCAACTTGAGCTAATCAAATTTACAACAGAACAAATACGTTTCTTTTCTATTTCAAATGTAGTCCATCTTGAATATTAAAGAGAAAACACTTCTAACAATAAACATGAAAGAGAGCTTAAGAAAATTCTCCATCTCGTCTTTTTCAAACTGAATCGCGTTTTTCTTAGGGGAAGTATTTTTTTATGCTAAGAACGAGAGGAAGATGAATATGATGTCAACACCTTGACTGTTTTCTTAAGATACATCCTGTCTGACAGAAGACTCATCGCAGAACCTATCATAACGTCCTCATAATTCATGTCAAGTAACAAACTTGGCAAAACCAAGTCACTCAAATGTCAGCAGTTTTGAAAGTACTCTTGCTCAAGATTTACAAAATAAATAAATAGACAAGGAGCGAGGCACAAAAAAATTCTTAAAATTTATGAGACACCTATGGTAATATATAAAATTACTCTACTATCTTGGACAACTATTAAAGTCCTTTAATTAGCGAGAAAGCCATGGAAGCATGCATTCAAAATAAATACACAAAATACCTGTGGAAAGCATAACGATATCGCTTGTCATCAACTGGGATGAAGTCCATCATAAGCATGTAATCAGCCATAGGGTCCATTCCATAAATACGGACTTGATAGGTTGGAAACATACGTCTGGGGATTTGTATTTGAATGATATTAAATTTTCTGTTTTATCTGATCGACTATTCGAGTAATACAAAGGAAAGAATGTCGACACACACCTGCCCGCTTTCGTGACAATCATTTCTGTACCAAGCTCGTTGAATTCGTCCCATAAAGCTTTCATTTCCAGAGTGGCCGTGACATTGATAAGCTTTTGATGAAGAGGCGGCTTTGATCCTGGACTACAACTCGGCTGCTTTCCGGCGTGATGGTTGTTGTGCTGCTGTGAGTGGTCCATGGGGGATTTTGATACAGCTCGGGTGGTGGAGATCACATTGTTATTGGAAATAATGTTTTCACTGTTCAACGCAAACGTGGTTTGATTGTCACTAGATTTTGTGAGGCCGTTGGACGTGTAAAGTTGACTGGACTGGCGGTGGGTTAAGTGAAGGTTCGGGTGTTGTTGAGAATGATGATGATTATGCAAATTCGATGATTGCATGGGCGACCCCCCGTCGCCGCGGTGAATGGGAGGGGATGGAGTTGAATAATGATGGGGGTCATGAGGGGATCGGCTTTTCCCAGCAGTAAGGAGGCAAGCTGGATAAATTTGTTTTGGGGTTGTAAAATTTTAGCGGGAAAAATATAAAATATGTATACTTCTTCATAAACCTTATAGAAAATTAACCTACCTTCCATCTCCCGCATGGGTGAGGAGTAAGACGGCACCGAGCTCCAATCACAGCAGAAATCCGAATTGGAAGTCTGTAGCAAAGGTCGATTCAGCGGATCCCCGTCCATCAATTGCTAAACTCGTTGACACACTTGGATAAACCGAAAGACCTCCGAAAAAAGGCCCTTGACTTGTTAAATTCTGAACTATACTAGACTCGTTGTAGCCAACACCACTTGCAAAACTTGTCACATGAAAATCCTGACTGAATCCTTGTACCGGGGTAAACTGAGATAAATCCTGTTTTGAACTGTTTTTCACAGCACAACTGTTATAATCATCTACTGGCGAAGAACCCGACGCCGATTCTATCGATGGGGATACTGGCGAGGATCCTGAGCTCAACTCACAGTCACCCGAAAACTCTTTCAACTCACATTTACTTAATTTACTTTCACCCACATAATTTTCAGAAAAACTTTTGAACTTGCATTTGTCCTCATTTAAATCATAATTTGTTTTTTCTGGAAAATTTTTATGGTCAGACTCTTGGGCTATTCTGGTCGTTCCTGACCGGCCTCCAATTGACATTTCAAAAATCCCTTCATAACTTCACTCCATACAATAAAGAACAGAATTTTTATAAATCAGGCACATCTTCACCTCACCCAATTGTTGCTTTAAAAAAATATTTGTATTAACTGCAACTAACTCTTAGATGGACTCACTCGTCGTCCTAAATCTAACTTCCGACTGGGACCACCATGATACCGTTTACTCCATAAGACGCTCGTCCAAACAATTGGCGTTTACTTTTGTTTGTCACCGAGGATTTCCTTTCCTCTTGAAGATTTTCATGCAAGCGCTTGTGATTATGCCATCAAGGCCTCAAAATATATAGTTTCTTGTACGTTGTTGAACGGAACTTGTCGAGAAGCATTTGAAGGAGAGGAGGAGCTCCCCAAATAAAGATGATCTTTCTATTGGACCACTTTTTCATGGGGGCACTGCTCTCTGCTCTGTGTGGGCTCTGGTTTTCTTCCCCGTCATTTGTAATACGGTCATGTTTGGAAGGAATAAAAAAAATCTCCTGTCCTTTATTTTATTTTATTCAAGATATTGACAAGATTAATCTAATAATCATATTTAATCTAAAATTAAACAAGTGTAGAACAAAAATGAAGTGCATTTTTCTAATTTAACTATTGATGAAATTTATGAATCGGTCGCTCATAGTCTTAAAAAATGCGTATATAATTAAACTGAATGATTCCAATCCAAAAAAAATGCGTTTGAGCAGGAGTCGCTAATTTGGTTTTTGGTTAGTTACATAAAAAATATTTTTGTCTTTGTTCAGACATTTCAGGATTGGGGCAAGTTGAGACCTAAACGGGGATCAAAGTGAGAAGCCACGAAGGCTCAGATTGGGCTATACTTGCTTTATGATGGTGGCGGTCCAATTGAGCAGCTGGCTGGGGACGAAAGCTGTTCAGATGTTTCAACAAGTTTTTCTAAAAAAATGTTTATAAACATTGAGCAGTTGAGAAACAGTAGTAGACTGCAATTATTTAAAATTTAGGGTTTAATATAAATATGTAGTAGTTTCACGTTCGGAAAAAAACAACAATTTTGTTTTGTTGGGGATTTTTTAACTGGGGAGGAAGTAGAATTAGAGGAAGAGATGAGTGCAGGCAAAGCGTTGGAGACTTTTAAAAAACCGTCGTCGCCGTCGAAAAGGAAAAGAAAAATTTTGTCTGAGGAAAAGTTTGCTGAGGTAAGTTGCGAGGAATCTTTTACTAACAAAATTTGAATGAAGGAATAATGTGTATCAATTTTGTAGCGATTTTTAATTTTTAATTAATTCGTAGACATTGGAGAATATAATCCAGCGAGAATGCTTTCCAGACTTGGAAAAGCTGAAAGCTCAAAATGCGTATTTGGATGCGGTTGCAAACAACGATGTTCAGATGATGCGAGAGTTGGTGAATAAATATGGAGGCTTTCGGAACACACCGACGTTACGGCGAGAGGGTAATTTTTAACATCAAAATTAAACTGGAATGTTTTAAAGATTAAGTTCTTAACTTTTGTGACTGATTACTTGGACAGGAAAAGAAACTCCGTCTACATTTGAGACACCATCAAGCATAAATTTGTCGGCACGTACTGTGGATGCTGACGACGGGATCACCACACCAATACCTGGGACAAGTGTCACCGACGAACCCACGAAACTTCCAGCCCAGGACTCTGATAATGAATCTGTTGCTTCAGGATTCTCAACAAGGACCAGTACAGGTGGTCGGAAGTTGAAGGATTTGGGTTTGGACGAGTTTCTTAACCAATACACAAGCGAGGATAATCAGAGCTTCCAGGATTTTGTTCAAGAAGGATTGCGGAAGCACAAAGTCAAGGTAGGGAAAATTATTTTTTTCCTGTATATATTGTGTTAACTTGTGTAGCAAAATAGAACTATAAAATTTATTTTTGTTCGTTAGTATCCTTGGTTGTACGGTGAAGACGACAGTGGCCAAGAATCAACTCAAATAAAAGCGATATCCGAAGCTGACAGACTTATGATCGATGACAGACCTAATAAGATTGAAACTTGGAAGTATACAAGTATTAATCCTTTAATGAACGTGCCCGAAGGTAAGATTCAAGCAGTAAAACAAAACTATTTGTTTGATTTTTTAAAAATAATAAAGTAATGTTTGTGTTTTTGCAACACTAACAGGCGCTCCATTAACTGGCGCTGAAGTGGCAGACGCTATTAGAAGAAAACCTGAAGTCGACTTTCACCGCACTCGGTTTTGTAGAAAACCTTTTAATGCCGATAGCCTCAAGTCACCAGCCCCATCCACATCCAGTAATTTGATCCAGGGTTTATCTGAAGGAAAAATTGGGCTTGACGGGAAAGAAATGAAAACAAATGAAACTCCAACAGTAAACGGGTTCAAGTTAGTCAGAACACCATCTCCGAATCCAGGTTGGGTCATTTGTAAACTATCAAGCACTATTAAAATAAATAAAAAAGATTCCTTTTGTAACTGAACTGATTTTGTTTTTTTTAAAATAGAAGGTGACGAGTCTCCATTCCTTACGTGGGGAGAGATAGAAGGCACGCCATTCCGGCTAGACGCCAGTGATACTCCCATTTCAAGTGTGGTTGGAACGCCGTATCGAATGATGGGAACTTCCCGACGTGAGCAGCTCGCCCTAGAGCTTGCCGAAAAAAACAGCAAGCGCCATCGCGAAAAGAAAGATAAAGGTCTCGAAATCGCCCGGTCGTACCTTGTCAGGTAGTGAAATATGCCTCAACTGACCTCCGATTGACCATATATGGTAATTGTTTAATGTAATTTCTTTCTTTATTTTTTCAGCCCTTCGCCCCGCCCGAAAACCTCAATGCAGAGAATGCACTCCATGTCCCCCGCTGCGCAGCGCTTAACCCGCACACTGATGAAACGAAACGAACCGGGAACACCCCGTACGCCGTACACTCCCAGCAAATAGTTATTGAAAATTGACAACTGCAGATTTAATTTTCTTACTGATCTTTACTAAATATTTTTACTTAAATTCGCTTATAAGTTATAGTTATACAGACAAGCCTACTCTTGACGTTAACTAGTGTTATAGTTGTAATTTATCATGGCTCTTCATCTTAATCCTGTTTAGAATTAACCATTAATGTCTAAATTAAGAAAAATTCGAAATCTTATATCTTTCAATAAATTGCTACTCGCAGTAAAATTACGTCATCTAGTTGATAAGTATATTTATCGCATTTTTGTATACAAATACAAAATCAATTTGTATTGTTAACTGCATACTACCCAAAGCGGTCATCATATTTTTTTGTAAAATTCTCCCACAATTTATACATTATACGTAGTACCTTTCTGTAATAAATACGAACCGTTTAATCTTTGTATTTACTAATTTCCTCATCATGGCGCGATCTAGACCTAAGGAAATTTTTTTTGGGACAGTTTGCTTCCTAATTTGCCTGCGAACATGAAACAAGCGTGCCTGCCTTTCATCAAGTCATGCAAATTCACCAAAAAAAGAACACGAAACACGCCAAGCTTTGACGGCATTTTTTCGCTTGTTTGTTCTTGATCGTAGCCGAAACGTATACAGCTAAGGTTTCTTTTGTTGTCTTCTTAAAGCTAAAATTTTTTTGTTTAAATTGAGATTGTTGTTTGGGTCAGTTTGGGACTTGGTGTGAGGAGGTAGAGGTTCTTTGTTATTCCGTTTGAAAAGTCAAATCAGTTTCTTGTTCCCTTAACTTAAACTTAAAGTGGCTGTAGTTTGATCAGGAAGGTACCCGTTGAAGGATGTCTGAGGAAACAGAGTTTTGCTGGGGGACCCTCCCCGAATCCGTGTACGGGACAATTGGTGATATGGAGATTTGTCCCTACAATGAAGCCCATGTTCTAGCCCGAGGTAAACTGGCTGGTCATGTGGACAAGTGTCGAAAGGTGAGGGATTCAGAAGATGTAAAATTTGTGTAATTTTGAGTTGTCAAACAGATTATTCTTTAATGGACTCTAATTTTAGGAGAACCGGGGAATGTCAGGTTCTGAAGATTATCCTGGCCGAATAGAAATTTGCAAGTTCAACTCTGGTCATCATATTCATGAAGACGTCTTGAAGGAACATGAGGAGATCTGTGCGTCCAAGTATGTTGATGATCGGAAGAAACAAAAGCGGCCATCATGTAATGAAAATAAGCAAATAACGCCAAACGTATTCAAATTTGAGGAAAAGTACTGATATTTGTTTGAATGTTCTCTTTCACACTACTTATTAGCAATGCCCAAAATCAAGGTGGAAAAAGTTAAGATTGCGAGGAAAAGGTGCGATACTGGAAGTAGCAGCGGGAAGGTGACAGTCATCTCGGCCAACGAATCGAAAGCTTATGCGAGACGGATTGCAAGTTTTAATGATGGAATGGCGAAGTATGAAGAGGCTACGAAGTGGGAGGAATCCAGCGGGGACAAACCGGTTGATTTTATTCTCAAAGATGAAACTGGAAAATTGGTGGCTCCGAAGGATGAGCAGGAGGCACATCGCGTTGCGCAGCGTGCGGGATTTGACCTTCTNAGCAGGAGGCACATCGCGTTGCGCAGCGTGCGGGATTTGACCTTCTGCGAGAACATTGCAGAAAACTTGCGGGAGTGAGGCTAATTTAGCCGTTAAAAGGATCGTTGAGAAGACTTGTAGTTCCAGGGCCACTGATGGTGAGGAAGAAGTCGCCGGATGATGATGATTCGTTTTAGACTTAAAAGAAAGAATGCGAAATATTCCTTTGTTCATTATTTTCTGTCGAGATTTCTATTCTAATAATTTGAATAAACTTTTCACATTCTTTTTGTGCCTAGGTTCTATGTAAAAAAAATTGTTTATGCAAATTATTTGGAAGATAAGCGAGTCAAAGTGTTTGTATCTTGGCTGTGTTAAAAGTAGTCGGAATTGTACGCTAAGTTGTCATACTTCAAGCGGTCATATTTTTTGGCGTTTAATTTAGCAATCACTTTAATCGGCATCGTTCATGAACTGTCAACTATAATATTGTAGAAGTAGTTAATTTTGTGTTGAGCAGCTTGAAAATGCCCATTGTTTCTCCTTCGAGGTCGCCAAGTTCGGGGGATACCCCGAGGGATAATCCGAATGACCCAAGGCTGCGCGCCAAAATAGAGGGTGAGAGGATTTTTTAAAACTAATTTTTGTAATTTGCTGTCAGTTACTGAAATATTTTTTTAACTTGTGCTTGCTTTAGTCAAAGTGAAAGCCGAGGATGGCTTGGAGGCTGGAGGGAAAACAATGGATCCGTGGACAATGGAACAAGTCGAAGAATTTTTTATATCGCATGGATACAAGGATGAGGTGGATTACGTGAGAGGAGCTGTAAGAATGGATACTTTTATAAGCTTCAAGATTAAAAGTTAAACTGAAGATGTAATTTAATTTCATGTGCTGAATAGGAATTGGATACAGAGAAGGCTGCTAAATTGGGCAGCGATCCACTAGCTCCCGTAACAACGTTTTCTTTGAAAATGGGCTTGAGAGTGTTGGAACTTATCAAGATTTTGAAAAAGTTTGCCGATAACCCACCAGAAAAGAGTACGGGTTCTAGTCAAGGAGGAGGTGGTGGTTCGTCTTGGGGTGGTTTTGGTGGATCAAGTGGTGGTGGTGGCGGAGGAGGGGGCGGATTTGATTTTGGATCTAGCAAT